>JABXWE010010733.1:0-23853 GCA_014611495.1 Limonius californicus | reverse complement strand
TTCGTCGGTATCACTGCTTGCAATTTCCATAATTTCATTATTATCATCGCTTTCGAAAGGTGTCCAGAAAGTCATGACTAAGTACAACTGTTCAAAATTACGGCTGAATATATCCACAACAACAACCAAATTAGCATACCTTCGCAAATAAATGATTCATGTTGCAAAACAAACTTAACATGATTACTTACATCGTTAGTGGACAACAGCACTCATTATAACGTTAATATATTTACTAATATTCAGGGAATAGATGTTCGCTGTAATTTCTATTTAATCTTACTTACATACGTTTATTATAACATTTAATAATATATATTGTAATTATACCCAGTTTCAATAAAAAGTCCCATCGCCAGATTTTACTGCCATTGCCACGAAAGCTAAATGCGGCCCTGACCACAGATAAACAAGCACACACGCTATTTTTCAGAGATTCTATGCAACCTGCTGATTGGTTTGGTCCTACTTTCCATTTCTATAGCATTTCACACTTTAAATGCACAGTTAGACTCAGTGTTGTGAAATACATTGTAAAATTTACGACAGAAGGCAATCTTTAGTATCTACAGGACAATAACAGACTTACCAGTAATCCTCATGATCTGGGTCTTAAGCGGTTTAGTTCTAGAAGGGTGGTTTCTATTACACTGTATAATTATAATATATTCTCCTGGAACCTTAAGTAATTGGAGTGACAAAAACTATGACGTGTTTGAGCGGTGTCCAATGACATCGCTCCAATTCATTTATAATTTAGCCATGTGCTCTACCTATTGAGATTGTTATCTAAACAATTGTTTTGAATATATAATCAATAAGAAACCTAATAAGATACTAGTTTACAAGACATTTAATTAACTAACCTCTCAGGTAAGTTTATAGAATTGATTCTCTTCAATCTTGACAATGATAAACTATTATCCAGAAGGCCGATGGTTAGGGTATTGGAGTGATTGGTTCTCTAGTTTTCTTATATATTTTTCATGTTGAATTGATTTACTTCTTTAACCGGAGGCATGTTAAGATCCCGATGTATAACTGAATTTCGTACAAACCGGGGAGCATTGATGATGATTCCATGTACTTTACATTGGAAATCTTGGTAGTGTTTCTATATTTGAAATACCCCAAAGTTGAATGCCATACAACCATTTTGGTTTTAGGATTGTGTTGAGTGCAAGCAATTTGCTTTTCGTAGTCAATTTAGATTTTCACCCCACGATCCAGTAAAGTTTGATTAATTTAAATTTAATTATTTGCTCTCGTACCAAATGTGTTTAAGCCAGTTAGGGCGTCTATCCAGGTACTTCATGGTGTTTGGTGTTTGGTGTTTAGTTTGTTATTTGTGAAAACTTGGAGACATGTCCCTCTTTCATTTGTAAATATAATACGAATGGATTTATTTTCATTTGCACCACTTTGGTAGCCACACTTGCACTTCACTAAGTTCTCTTGCAGCGACCAAGACGCCTCTGTCGGATCTGAGTGCGAGCCAGGATCGCAGTGTCGTCCGCGAATATTACTGTCATTATTTTTGCATTTATTGGTATGTCTGCTTTGTAAATCCAGTAAAGCACAGGTTCAAGAAGACTATCTCGCGGAACCCCCGCTTTTATAGGGAAGATGTGCGAGTTCCCATTGGATAATTGTGCTTGGAATATTCTGTCTGCGAGGTACGACTTAGTAGTAAAACGTATGGGTAAGGTAATATTTGTATGATTTTATAGTGTAAGTGCATATACCACACCTTGTCGAACGCTCTTGTGCAAGAATGCTGCCAAGGAGTATCTCTTGCTTGTAGGTCTTGGTCTATGGTATCTATAATTCTATGTATTTGCTCTATCGTAGAATATTTTATTTGAAATACGAATTATTGAGGAAGAATTAAACTATTGTTGGCTATGATCGGTCTTAATCTCTTTAGACTGTCCAGTTACCACATTAATGGGTCTGTAGGGCTCTACCTCGCATGAGGACTATTAGTATTATATGTGCGAGTTTGCAGTGGGGAGGATAGTGTTCTAGTAGTAGAATTACATTAAAAATTACTGATATCAGCACTACTTCTCTTATAGGGGTTCTCTTAGACTTTAGCATGTGATGAGATCATAAACTAGAACTTCTTTAACTACTAGTTTCTTGTTGATTATGTGAAGCACTTCTTTGGGTAAGAACCCCGTGATCGGTTTTGGCATTAGGAGAATTGCCTCTAAAACTCGAGCAACTGCTCCTCGCTATTCGTTGGGTTTTTAGAAGGGTAGGGTTTAAATACTCTGGAAAGGTACTTGGCAAAGCCTAGAGATTCTTCCTTGTCAATTTTGGCCCAGTTGTTGTCTTCTATTCGAATTGGAGGTTTTTTAACCTCAGGCTGTTTTATTTTCCTTGCGGCTTGCTAGAGCAAGTAATATTTTTCTTTTATTGCTGATAGGTTTTGCAAGTAGATCTGTATGTCTCCATTTTTCATTTTATGTAGTAGCTTTTTAAGGTTGTTTGATGCTCCTTTAAGTTTATTCTTGTCTTGCTGGTTTGTGCTTATTTGCCATATTTTTCTTAGCTTCCTCTTTTCTTCGATTAGGTGTTTTAATGTTTGAGGGTATATGTATTTCCTTTTCTTTCTTTGTCAGCATCTTAGTATGTTTCAGTTTAAGTACTCGACTGCTAGATACAGGTCTCCCTCCGTTTTAATGGGTATTTGTGTAGTGAGGAATGCTGTGAGTGATTCTCGAAACTATTGCCAGTCGGTGTACTGATTGTGGAGAGATTGTTGTCTTTTGTTCTCAAGCATTGCAGTGTTTACTGTTAAGGTACTGAAGTGTGATCTGAAGACAGCTCTAAGCATATATCTGTTTTAGTCTACCTCTGTGCCAATCCTTTTGCGAGGCAATAATGTAGTAGGTCAGAAATTTTGTTCCTGGCCATTGGTCAATAAAAGGGGTGACCACTTCTAATTTGGCAAAGGTTGTTGTCCACAATAGTTTTAAAGAGATTTTTACCCTTTTGGGTTTATTAGTCTGGAACCGCAGTAAAAGTGTTTTGAATTACGAGGCTTGTTCAACTGAAACCCATCTTTGATCAACTTAACCTCGAAAACAAATGCAATAATTCAAATGACGTTGGCTAATGTGAATAGTGTTTGTAAGAAACACATTAATAAGCTTCTGGCGTTTGAATTTGATTCTGACTTTTAAAGTTTCGATTTTGAAATAGCGTTAGTTGTTGAAAATCCGTCCAAGTTTGACCAGCGTGCGGTCCTACAATTTTTACGAGCTGAGGGTGTGCAGCCACTGCAGATTCATACGCAAATGCAAGCAGTGTATAGAAACGCATGTATTGCGTACCTACCTGTGAAAGAATGGTGCCAAAAACTTAAGAGTGGAAAAGAGGGGACTATGGATAAACCATGACCAGGGGCACGGTGTACTGCATTAACAGAAAACAATGTGGCATGTGTGGCAGTCCTTATTAGAAAAAATCGTCTACCTTCAATTAGAGAAATTTCAGAAATAGCTGGTGCGAGTGTAGGATCTGTCCATAGTATTGTTCGTAATCTGGGTTGCAGCAAAGTTTGTTCGCAATGGATTCCTCATCTCTTGTCTAATGAACAAAAATGCTTGCGAATAGGCTTACCTCTGCAACACCTCATAGAGTATAGGCAAACCTAAAAGCTCCCATGCTAGAAGAGGCGGAGTTATACTAGACCAGAAGTTGACGTTGAACTCACAAAGAAAGGGCTCATAAGTTATAAAAGAACCATTAAGGGTCGAAGTGGCGGAAGGCATATAGAGGCATAGCCCTAACATCCAATAATAATAATAATAGGCAAACTGGTGATGACTTTCTTCTGTCAATAGTTGCTGGTTACGGAACTTGGTGCCATTACTACGAGCCATCCAGCAAATTACCGCCGATGCAGTGGCAACATTCAAGTTGACCAACACCGAAGAAGTTTAAAGCACAATCTTCTGCAGGCAAGGTGATATTAACATTTTTTTTCGACTATGAAGGACCCTTGTTGGTAGAGTTTAAGGAACCTGGAGTAAATGTCAATGCAAATCTGTACAATGAAACTTTGAACAAGCTTCATCAAGCAATCAGACGGAAAAGTCCAGGAAAGCTTACGCGTGTGATGATTTTGCTACACAACAATACTAGAATGATGGTAGAAGAAAATTTTCAACGAAAGAAATAGAGGGTTTTAGAGCATCCACTCTATAGCCCGGATCTAGCGCCTGCGATTTCCATATTTGTGTACAGCTGGAAAAGGCGTTAAAAGGTCTGCATGTTGAGTCTGACGCAGAAGTACCACAGCAATTAGGGAAGACATCGTCAATCAGCAGCCACAAGCATTCTGTGAGCAGGGTATACGTCGATTAGTAAAACAATGGGATGGGTGCCTTATCTGCAACGGCAATTCTCTAATTAAATTAGTTAAGCGCATTAACGTAGTTCGACAGCAGAAGAGCTCCAAACGGGAGCCAACGATAGCGGACACAGTTCTCGGAAGTGGAACTACTTCCATACACCAAGACGCCTGGCCAACGTGGTGTATTATGGCTAAAAACTCCACATTACCTAAATCTATTATGATGAATGATGAAGATGAAAAGTCCTCAGTCCCCGGCAGTCGTATTCTCTCCGATCAAGGTAGCGATCGGGCAAAGAAGACGATATAGGGAGCAAAGAATCCCCGGGTTGGATACGGCTAGCATATGAAGATTGACACGGCGATGATAAGGAAAAGTATATTCCATATGTACAAGAAAATTTTAGATAAAGGGTAGCTTTGTACTTCAATACGTCGGTCTTTGATGATTTTATGACAATTAAATGTCAGTTTTAATCAGATTTAATTTAATAATGGTGTTTACAGAAATACATAAGCGATTCATCGTTGAATCTTATTTTCGCAATAGAAATCTTGAAAATGGGGAATGGATTTACAGTACCCGCCCTTGTATGGTTGAATTTCGACAACAGTTTCCTGATTTTGTGTTTCTGGAGGCCGACTTTTTTAATGTGGTACGAAATTGTGTGCGGTTATTTAGAGAAACAGGAAGCGTAACACGGAAGAGCGGAAGTGGAAGGCCAACAGTCCGTACAGAGGAGACCATTCAAAATGTTCAAGAGATTATGAATGAAGCACCTACAACATCATTGCGCCGACTCGTACAACAAGTTCCTATATCTGTAGGAACCTGTAGAACATACGTTCTGACATACAAAGCCACCCTTTATCTAAAATTATTTTGTACATATGGTATATTGCAACGTATAATGTAAGAACACTCAGATGAAGATAGACTACACGAACTGGAAATCGAATTAAATGAAATAAAACGGGACATTATCGGACTATGTGAAGTCAGGCGCACAGGCGAAAACATGGTGAAACTAAACTCTGGCCATATACTATTATATTATAAAGGCCATGAAGATTGTAAAGTAAATGGAGTAGGATTTTTAATTAATAGACGACTCACACAAAACGTAACACAATATAATGGATATCAGATAGGATTGCATACATCATAATTAAACTAAATAATTCCAAAAACATCAAAATCATACAAGCTTATGCACCGACATGCGATTACGAAGAGGAAGACGTAGAAGTATTTTATGAAGAACTCACAGATTGTCTCCGAAATTACATTACAAGTTACACATTGATAATCGGAGACTACAATGCTAAAATTGGTAAACGACAAGAAGAAAGGGAGCAATCAGTAGGAGACCATGGAATAGGACAAAGAAGCGAAAGAGGAAACATGCTACTAAACAACGTATACATTATGAATACCTTTTTCAAAAAAAATGAAAAGAACGAAAATGGACATGGAGAAGTCCTAACCACGAAGTAAAAAATCAAATAGATTACATTATTTCTAATACCAAACATGTAGTACAAGATGTATCGGTACTTAATAGAATCTCAATAACCCGAACCTCAACAGGAAGTGACCACAGAATGGTTACAACAAAATTGTACATCAATCTCAAATCTGAAAGAGCGAAGACATCAGAGCTAAAATCAAATAATCGATCAATCGAAACTAATTGAAAACAAAAACGAATATCAAAATGCAATTAAAAATTAACAACAAAGACATAGCCCTAGTCATATCAACGATTTAAATAGATATGACGAAAATATAAGAACAATGATGAGCAACGCAGCTACTAAAGTAGCAACCAAAGCATCATCAACCAAAATCAGTGATGAAACCAAGAAACTAATGGAAAAACGAAGGAAATTAATACCAGCTGGAACAAAACTGAATGAACTGAGTTGAACAAATTAATAAGGAAGAAAATAAGAACAAACATGAGGAAGTACAAAACCCGAAAAATCATGGAAATTATAGAAAAAGACAGAGGACCCAAAGCAATAAAGAAACATCTAAACGTCGGAAAGAAGGAAATCGTTAAAATTAAGAACAGTAGCGGCGAAATACTAACCGATAGGAAAGAAATAATGGAAGAAATAGAAAACTACTATACCGAATTATACAGATTCAAGGTGCAGCCTAATGCAATGCAAATCGAAGAGAGCAGATGTAAAATACAAAATGTAGGTTCAGAAGAGATTCCCAATATCATTGTAGAAGAACTTAACAACGCGCTGAACAAAGCGAAAAGAAACAAGGCGTCGGGACCCGACAATATAATAGTTGAAATGAAAAAGGAAGAAGGAGACGTAATAAAACGTGAATTAGTAACACTATGCAACAAATGCTTAGAAACGGGCGAAATTCCAAAATCCTGGTATATAGCGGAAGTCATCCTTATACACAAAAAGGGCGACAAAGCTAAGTTAGATAACTACAGACCCATAAGCCTGTTACCACATATGTATAAAATCTTTACCCGAATTATAACTAATAGACTAACAAACAAGATATATTTCCCCAACCGTGCGAACAAGCAGGATTTAGATCTAAATTCAATACGTATGACCACCTACAGACCATGCTAACACTAATAGAGAAAACCAACGAATACAACTTAAAATTGTACATCGCCTTCATAGATTACGAAAAGGTGTTCGATTCAGAGGAAATATGGGCCGCTTTGAATTCCCAAAGAAGGTGCCACATCATATGTCATAAGCGAAAATGTACATAAAATCATTTGCTGATACTAACTTAATCCCCATAAACAGAATGGTACGACAGGGGGAGACTATATCGCCCAAACTATTCATTACTGTGATGGAGAACATTTTCCAACTGAAGGACTGGTCAGATAAAGGAGTACCAGTCGATGGGATACACTTAAATCGTTTGAGATTTGCGGATGATGTAGCATTCCTGAGTAGTGACCCAGTCGAACTAAAAGACATGATCACGCAGTTAAATGATCGCTCAAAAGAAATGGACCTAAAAATGAAGATAACGAAAACCAAAGTTATGATAAACCCTCAAGAAAACGTTACTATTACCCTAGACGGAAAAACGCTCGAAGTTGTAGAAAACTATATACATTTTGGTCAAAAACTCTCAACAAGAAAAGACAACATGAGCCGCGAAGTAACACGAAGAAAAAGATCGAGCTGGAGTGCATTTGGCAAATTAGGATGCATACTAAAATCGGATATTCCCAACACCTTGAAACGAAGAGTTTACGACCAATGCGTTCTTCCTGTAATAACTTATGAGGCTGAAACTTGGAGTTTAACTAAAAGGAATGCCCAAAAAGATAGCAAGAACACAAAGAGCACACGAAAGGCAAATGCTGAAAATCAAATTCACAGACCCAAAAACCAATACCTGGATAAGACAACAAAGAAAAATAGCAGACGTCTTACAACGTGTTGCGTAAGTTAAGTGGCAATGGGCTGGACACCTTGCTCGTACCGAAGATAACAGATGGTCAAGACGAATACTTACCTGGAGGCCACGCGAAACAAAAACGACAGTAGGAAGACCAAACACGACATCAGAAAAATAGCAGGAGTACATTGGATGAGGATAGCTGACGATAGAGGTAGATGGAAAGAAATGGGAAAGCCTAGATCCAGCAGTGGATGGAAATAGGCAATTTGGGATCTGTGAAAATACTTGGATCCATAATTTTGTTTGAGAACCTCTGACATAAGCAAACTCAACCTATCCCACTGTACGCTGTATGCGGAACTAGGAAGGCAGTAGAAGATTCATTCATAAGAAATGCATTGCTATGTGCAGCCTACAGTGCATTTAAAGTGTGAAACTCTGTGTAGTGTACAACCATTTTGATATAAAATAAACAATAATTCCTAAATTTACTTAAATATATAAATCACTATGGGTATTGCATTCAAGGCTGGTAATTTAGTAGGCCAAATATCGCGTTTGCCTTCGGTCCTTTCTAATTAACTTAAGATTTAAGTTAATCAAATAGTAACAGCTGGAATTGAATTTAATTAACTATTGTTGAAAATAAGTAAGGACAATATTTCTAAAGATTTGCTTCAGAAACCAAAAAAAAAGTGTTGCAAGGGAGCAACAATGGGCGAAATTTAATATCGCCTTTTCAATTGTGCTTATTGTGACCCCCAAATAAACTTTTATTTCCGCCGAGTATCTAAAAGTCTCGCTTTAACGTAATTACAAATTTTAATTACTTTTCAAATAAATCGTCGCGTCCAAAATTAATAAGAAATTATTCTAATTTGGTGAATTAAAGACTAAACGGGGATTCAGAAGGCAATTACGCGGAAACCCTTTCTCTTTCTCTTTCGCTGTATGTAATTCGGATATTTTCTTCTAAATTAATTTTTTATATTTTAATTGGCCCATTGAGTATTTTTAAAGGGAGATCGCGATCGCTAATTGCGCTACTACTGGGAATTCTCCGAAAGTTTAACAAATTTAATTGCTGATGTCATTGAGGTCTAACTTCTGAGAAATTCGTTAATTGCTTTCGGAGATATCTTGTTTTTATATTCTAATTAAAATCTACGCCCTTTATAATTGCAATTAACTCCTTCGCATTTAATTTAAATTCAGCTTTATCAAAGACCCTAAAAATAATATACCGGTATTCCAATTTAAAAGTTTAGGTGGATCGACGATTAATTTCAATAACTCTCAACAGCAGCGTTTGACAGCTATTTAAATTTTATATTTATTACTTTTTAAAGCCATCATGTATAGGAAAAAATATTAGAAGCAAATGGAAAGCAAGTGCCAGAAAGTGAATAGAGAAATGAAAACCTACTGTTATGTACGAGCTTTTAGATTACGTTGCACGTCTGACAACAAGAAGTGCCCTCGAATAAATTCCAACACTCAAGCATATGTTGCATTCAACATTTGACGGCAACAGACGAATTTTTGCATAATTCTCGGATTTATACAAAGCCAGATTGGTATGAAGATATATGGTCGTACGATTTTTCTACTTGCAATGTGGATGGAAATCAAATTTACATCAAAACATGAAAAATTACCGCCAACTTTCTAGCTTTAACGTCGCTTTCCCAACCCGCCTGAGGAACATGAAATTTACTTTGTTGCTTTCCTATATTTGCAGAGAAGTATTCTGATAGTAAATAAAATTCTGGCTGAAATATACGTTTTAAGCTTCTACCAAGCGGGTTTTTAATATCATGAAAATACATGACTAATACATTATGAAGCTGTAGAAAGAACAATTTTTATTTTACTTATATCGTTTTATGACTACAGACACACTATTTAGACTTAAATCTCGAATTTTCCACTTCAACTTAGAACTTCAGATCTGACTACTAACCGTCAAGATTCAAAATTTGATATTGCAATTTAAAGTTTGTCTTCTAGTTTGAAAATCTTGATAGCAAACCAGCGTCATCGCTTAATACCGGAAATTTCGATGGCAAATATCGTGAAACGAAATTTTGAGTTTAAAATCGAAATTTGCTCTAATGTAGATCTCAAATTCGTGTGTGTCTTGACTTTAATAGTGAACTCTGAATTTGAAATTTCCAAAGTGAACATTTCCTCTACTTCAAATTTGCAAGTCACAACTCAAATTCTGTATATTTCAGAGCAAAATGCAATATACGAACTTTAAACTAGAGACCTGAACGTTTCACTCTAAATTTCATTTTAAAAATGAAATCTTAACTCAAAACATAATATATTGAGTTTACACGAAGATCCTTCACTTTTAACTCAAAAGTTCTATAGAAATTGAACTCACTTTCACCTAAAAATTGAAATATTATTTTTGAAAGCCAAAATTTATATATTATATTCCAAATCTTACATCAAAACAATATCGATACTGACTGTAAATTAGATATCTTGACTAAGATCTCGAAATTTTAGTTGATTACGTGTGGACCTTTTATTTTATTCTTTAACCAAGAAATTCTATAATTGTCTTCAGACTCAAAATTTCAACTTAAAACTCTAGATTCTATTAACCGTTAGGAGCCAAAATTCGGTTCTTAAATTTGCAGTTTGTCCTCTAATTTTAGAATTTTGAAATGCTATGCAAAATATTGCCTTAGTACTGGAAATGCGGATTACAAATTACAAAAACCAAAGTTTTGAGTTGTAATTCTAAATTTTCACTTTACTTGAAATTTGAACTCTAAGCACAACATCTCTACTTTAAATTCGATATCGAGAATTGATATTTTAATATTTAAGCAGGATTTTCTACTCTAACATTGATCTTAACTTCATGTATATTTTGGCTTTAACTACAAACTCCAAATTTTCGATATTCAAAGCCAAAATTTCTACGTTTTATTTCTACTTCCAATTTGAAATCTGACACCCAAAATCTGTATTACGGAGAAAACGCAATGCATAGAAACTTAGTTAAACTAAAACTCAAACCTTAACCTAAAAATTGAAATACTATTTTTAGAAGTCGATGTTTCTATTTCCAATTTCAAATCTTACCTCGAAGCGATACCAATACTGACTGCAAATTAGAGATCTTAACTTTAAACTCTAAATTTCACCTGAAAATTATACAAAAATTTAAACGCAACTTATTAAGTAAGACTTCCTCTTCAATTTAGAAATCCTAACTCAAACCGTCATTAAAGTAAAACTAAAAACGTTGACTTTAAACTCGAAATCGAGTTAATTCGGTTAAAGCAACTCTTGATTCATCTACTTCAAATTGTGTTAAACCGTAAGGTATCGACCATAAACTAGCGAAGATAACTTTTAACGGAAACTTTAGAATTGAAGATTGAGGTTTCTGTTCCTAATTTAAAACATTAACTTAAGATCATGATTTTAACTTAACATTTCTCTGTAGAGCTTGAGATTTCCACCTTAAATTAACTCTTGCCTCAAAACACCATATATGCCAAATTAGAAAACTTGACTTTAAACTCGAAATTTGAGGTTTATCCGTTGATTTTTCTACTACAGTTGGAAAACGTTAACTCAAACCGTAAGGTATCGACTAGAAATTAGCGAACGGAACTTCAAACTGAAATTTTAGATTTGAATATTGAGGTTTCTGTTTTAAATTAAGACTTTAACTTAAAATCAAGATATTAAGTTAAAATTTCACTGTAGAGCTTACATTTTCACCTCAAATTAGATCTTACCTCAAAGCGCCGTATAACTAGAAATCTTGACTTTAAACCCGAAATTTGAGGTTTATCCGTTGATTTTTCTACTACAGTTAGAAAATGTTAACTCAAACCGTAAGGTATCGACTACAAATTAGCGAACGGAACTTCAAACTAAAATTTTAGATTTGAATATTGAGGTTTCTGTTTTAAATTAAGACTTTAACTTAAAATCAAGATATTAACTTAAAATTTCATTGTAGAGCTTACATTTTCACCTCAAATTAAATCTTACCTCAAAGCGCCGTATATATCAAACTAGAAATCTTGACTTTGAACCCGAAATTTGAGGATTATCCGTTGATTTTTCTACTACAGATAGAAAATCTTAACTCAAACCGTAAGGTATCGACTACATATTAGCGAACGGAACTTTAAAGTGAAATTTTAGATTTGAAGATAGAGGTTTCTGCTTTAAATTAAAACTTTAACTTAAAATCAAGATATTAACTTAAAATTTCACTGTAGAGCTAGAGATTTCCACCTCAAATTAAATCCTACCTCAAAACGCCATAATATCAAACTAGAAATCTTGACTTTAAACTCGAAATTTGAGGTTTATCCGTTGATTTTTCTACTACAGATAGAAAATCTTAACTCAAACCGTAAGGTATCGACTACATATTAGCGAACGGAACTTTAAAGTGAAATTTTAGATTTGAAGATAGAGGTTTCTGCTTTAAATTAAAACTTTAACTTAAAATCAAGATATTAACTTAAAATTTCACTGTAGAGCTAGAGATTTCCACCTCAAATTAAATCCTACCTCAAAACGCCATAATATCAAACTAGAAATCTTGACTTTAAACTCGAAATTTGAGGCTTATCCGTAGATCTTTCTACTAAAAATGTAAAATGTTAACTGAAACCGCAAGGTATTGACCACGAAGTAGGAAGGGTGACTTTCAACTGAAATTTTAGATTTGAAAGTGGATATTTCTGCTTTACATTGAAACTTTAACTTAAAGTCAAAAGATTAACTTAAAAATTTCGTTATTGGAGTTGGCTCTTTTCGTCTTACATTAGTAATCTTCAAATGCCATACATATCTCAAGTGTTGGCACAAAATACAAGATATCAATTTCGCGCTGGAAAGCGTGACTTTCAAGTAAAATTTCAGTTTCAGAGGTGGAGGTTTCCATTTGGAATTGAAAAGTATAACTCAAAATATGAGGTATTGACATGATATATTGATTTAACATTTATTCGTTGAATCTTATTCCAGAACGCTAAATAAATGAGACCAGAGATCGTGGTTTTAATGCCGAAGTACTATTCTATGTAAATATAAAAGTATTAAGTGAAAAGTTCTAAAGGCTAACAAATGGTTGAAAGTGATGTAGCCTTTGCGGAAACCAGCTTGTTCAACCGGTTTGACGGCGTCCATTTTATTACATAAGCGGTTTATAATAATTTTCATAAATAATATATGAATTTGTAAGATTGCAGTTATTCACTGTTTTATATAGTAAAATGGTCATTGCTCCGTTCCAATTACTTACCCACAATAAAACACCAAAATATCTAGGCGTAACCCTTGATAAAACATTTGTTCAGAGAGCACCTAACGAAAACTAAAAACAAGACAAACGTTATCCAAAAGCTATGTAGTGCAACCTAGGAAGTATCGGCCTCCACTCTGCATTTTTCTTCTCTGGGTTTCGTCTTCTCAACTGCTGAATATTGCGCTTCAGTTTGGCTAAACATCCCACATTTACGGAAAAAAGATGCCCAGCTAAACAATACCATGAGAATGATTACTAGTGTAATCGAACCAACTCCCACGTAATGGCTATCAGTCGTAAGTCACATCCGACCTCCTCAACTGCGACAAATAAATGTTCTCACAAAAGAGTTTAACAAGATCGTGGACAGTAGCAACCTACCAATCCACCATGACATCGAAGATACCAACCATAATTAACTCCGCTCTAGGCGACCACCAACGAAAACGCCAAGGATGGATGTGGAAGGTTAGTTCAACCTTACAAACGCAGGGAACTAAGAATGGATAGCACAACGAAACAATAACATCTGCCGTGAATCACCCAAAAGCCACCGGGTTTCGAGTTACCACATAAAACATTGTCCACGTTTAACAGAATCAGAAGCCAACGTGGCAGGTGTGTACATTCTCTGCACAAATGGGGCAAGCAACCATTGCTACTTTATGATTATGGAGAAACCCAAATCATCAAACATATCATAGAAGAATGTCCCATATGATCAGATAATGGCAGATCCGAAGACTTCTTGCTAGCGCACCCAAAGATGATGGATTACATAGACAGACTAGATGTTTGGTTGTAACTTTCTGAAGTGTGTTATCCTGTATATTTTATTTTTTTTGTACTTGTACTTTAATACTTTTTCCCTTTTTTAAATCTTTTAAATGTGTCTAATAGCCATACTGTAAATAAATGTATAGTCCTATATAGTTCGTGACCCCATCTTGATTCCCATATATTCCGTTCTTTTCTTGGTCTCAGCATTTTTCTTAGCAGTTACTTGTTAAAGGCTCATAACTTTTCTGCAGGCTCTATATTACCTCCCAAGATTCGCTTTTATATTTTATTATTAGTCTATTTACTGTTTTGCATATCATTATATTACATAACTTTACTGTTGGTATTTATTGTTCAGCAAGTCTGAGTCTTGCCTTAATTTCTGTCATTTTGTTGTCATTCTTTGGCGTTATTCCTAGGTACTTAAAGTTTCCGTTCTACAAATATTGCAATTTTGTCGATGGGTTGTAGAACAATGTCCAATTTTCATAGTAGCGTCATTTTTGGTAAATTATTCATGGACTGACGCTAGTCCACACTTAATAACATAACGATATAAAAAAAAAATATAAAAAAACTGCGTGGCCAAAGGTGTCTGGGTTACAGGCATCATACAATACAAATATTACTTTTTACAATTATTAGTGCAAACTAAAAAAATCTGCGACTTAGAACGAGATTGGCACAATGTAAGGGCGATTTCCAGATGCAGGAAAAAAGAAGGCAGGTAACGTTCTCCGGGACAGCGTTAGAGCGAGATGTGGCGGTTACGCCGCTGGAGAATTGTTGCTTTCAACAGGCTGTTAACGTTGAACGAAAGACAGGACTCTTCGGACGATGGTAGCAGCAGAGGCACAGGAGCTGGGCTTGAAAATTAATCCGCCAACGGCGATCGGCTAATTCACACAGAATTGGCTATAGCGGAATTGAATCCAGTGTTTTCTTTAAATCCGACAGTTGTCGATGGTCTGTTTGTACCCTTTGGTAAAACAGCAAGAAAAAAAATTCACACTAACGGACAACCCGCGAATAAAAAACCCAAAAGCCGCCCCTGCAGCACAACTTAATTACGGACCCCGTGGATGGACTCCAGCGCCCGGAGCCATTAAAGGTGGATGGCTGACTGAAAAACTTTCGCAACGGGAGCCTGCACTCCCCTCAAAATAAATTGCACCATATTACGAAATAATTCTAGAACGATCTAGAATAATTCGGCACGTTTATTCTTAGAAGCGTCCAAGGTCAAGCGCGAGAAAAAACTATATTCGTCAATTTCGACACAAAAGGAACTGTCAACACAGCTCAATCCCAGAAAGACGCAACAAAACAGCGAAACGGAAACCCAAAATAAACCTGCAATCCAAATAACGTTATTAATTTCGACGAAGAGGCAATCAAATTAAGAAATTAATTCACATAAAGCGGCAAATTTTTAAAAGAACATAACAGAAGACTAACAAATAAATCCTACACCACAAAAGGCCTACTACAAAGATGCACCACGTCTCCGGAGAAACCCAAACCACCAAACATATCATAGAAGAATGTCCCATACGATCAGATAATGGCAGATCCGAAAACTTCTTGCTATCGCACCCAGAGTTGATAGATTACATAGATATACTAAAGGTTTGTTTGTAACTGTCTAAAGTCTGTTAAGCTATATATTTTATTTTTTATACCTTAAATACTTTTTCCCCTTTTTTAATCTTTTAATGTGTCTAATAGCCATATTATATATAAATGTATAGTCCTGTATAGTTCGTGACTCCATCTTGATTTCCATATATTCCGTTCCTTTCTTGGTCCCAGTCTTTTTCTTAGCAGTTGGGTACTTGTCAAGGGTTAGTAATTTTTCTGCAAGTGCTATATTACGTCCTAGGATTCGCTTCTATATTTTATTATTGTCTATTTAATATTTTGCGTATCATTATATTACATAACTTTACTGTTGGTATTTGTTGTTCTGCAAGTCTGAGCCTTGCCTTAATTTCAGTCATTTTGTTGTCATTCTTTAGGGTTATTCCTAGGTACTTAAAGTTGATAACTACTTCTACTTTGTGCTAGTTTTATCTGTTCCACATCCAATAGCAATCCTCAATAAATTTCTGCGAGTATTTTTAAAATTAAAAAATGACTTTATACCTTTCAAAACCTTTGAACACCGTAAGTTTGGTTGTCATTTTAGAATATCAAGTCTTTACATTTCGTGGGAGAAATTCAGTTTGTAGCTCGTGCTAAAGTTTTATATATTTTATAGATTCACAGAGGCACCGTAAAGAGTCACGTTGTTCCTATATGGCACAATACAGTATTGTACCGAAATAGCTGTTCGTTTATGTAGCGTTAAATGTAACACAAAATTTGGATTAGTATGGACATGTATCTAAATAATAGGTTGCGGTTGGGGCCAAGGGAAAAATAAAATTCCTTTATTATAATAGTCTCGAAATAGCGTTGATTATAGTTTCAGTACTTCCTCATACGTTAATTCGGGTGTACATCAGTTATAGTAGTGAAGGTTTATGAAACGTGTTAAGAGATAAAATTTAATTCCTTGCTTTTACTGATGTTTTATGACTTTTCGGCTGCTAATTTACCCCGTTACCTTGTAGATACAGATCCTACATGGAGGATGGATAATATACGAGATAACACAATGCCTCTTCGTTAAACCAAATAAAATGTTTTATAGGTATCCTAATAATTACTTTAAAAGCATAAATTTGCAAAAAAGAACTAAGAGCAAGAACAACACAACTCTACATATTTCACCCAATTCTCCCGAGTAAACTAAACAAAACTTTGTCCTAGATATACATTTCACATCTGGGATTTTTTTTGCGCTACTACATCTACTTCACATGGAGAACCCTCCAAATGTGAGCAACTCGAATGAACATTTCGAGTCGGACAAACAACACTTGACTTAACAGTACAGCCCTGCGAACTAGCAAAGTGGTAAACTACATCGAGTTTCTCAGATTACTGCTTGTTGCTTGTGTTATGCTCTTCGGGTGCAGTTGTGTTTCCGGTGAAGTTGCATATAGTGCATACTATTAAGCAATTTGCTTTGGCGCTCCTGTGTCGCTCTATTAATAATACAGGATGTCGGTGTGTTTACTTAATTACGGAAGTTGTACGGTAACGTACTTTGATTCCAATACAGCTGAATTTAGCAATAACGTGATCAACAGCTATAAATCGCTGATGAAGTTAGGACTGCATTGCTGATGTACTTCAATATCCAAGCAATAATGAATAACAGATCAAACGTTTTGTAAACCTGAAAGGATTATTTACTAATTTCAAAATTAGTTTGGGTTGGTAAACAAAAGGATTTACTGAAACGATGTGTACCTAAATTGTGTTGCTGTTAGCAACATTGTTTTGGAAGCAGGCGAAAAGGTATTTGTTTTGTTTGAAGTTAAACAAACAGACAAAGCGATTAGGTACAATTTGCAATGCCTGCGTTTACTGAAATTTAAATTAAACGTGAATTGGTTATTTGTTTGGAATGCCCGTGGGCTCAAAATTCTGTGTTATATGTTACCAGCAGTTGTTTAAAAAAACAAAAAACTTTTGAAAGTCACAGTGTAGCCAAGTTTCTGAACTCCCGACAGTTTGCACTTAAAAACTTCACAAGTATTGTAATTTTACCAAAACAGGATCTTCATGATAAATTGAATATTTTGTTGTTCCTTTGACCATTATCCTGCTTTTGATAGGAAAACAGAAAGTACCCCAGGCAATATTAGAACTAAAGTAATGTAAAATAATGACTTATAATATGTATATTTTTATTCCTTTGTTCTTCCATTGTAGCCTTTTAAACATATCGTCCAGTGAGGATGTGAACAGTTTCGGAGATAAATTAATGCAATATAAATGGGTTGGCGCAGCGTGAAACACCATTCCCCGTCGCTGACCAGGGCTAACCAATGCTTGCTAGTACTTAAAGATTGCGTTCAACACGGCGCCTTGTACTGGCGAATCGCTGCGTTAAAAAGTCGTTCCCGGATTTCATATTAACACCAAGGGTCGCTAGTGGGGTTGGAAATCCCCATAAGTGTAAATGTAAAGATTGAATGCGAAAAGAAGAAAGGGTTTTGGTATAAGTTGTGGTATCGTAATGGTTCAAAGGCCGCAAACTCCATTACCTTCCAGTGTATAGTGAAAAATTCAAACTCCGGCGTGAAAACGCACCGTGATACTGCTTCGGCTGTTAAGGAGAATTTGATTGGGAGAGAGAGAACGAAACTGGAAAACACAAAATAGTTTCAAATTTGCTGACGGCATACTGTTGATCACGAACAAATTTAAAGAATTGCAAGGGATGCTAGAAGATTTAAATACAGCGCCTCATAGGATTCAAAAGAAATATATCTAGCAAAATCGAGGAAAAGCAAAAACAGATAACAATAGGCAGCAAACAAATAAAGCAGGTAGATTATTACTCTTAGGTCAAAAATCGGAGAAAAGCTAAATCAGACAGACGAGCATAAAAGGATAATAAAACATAGCCAAAGTGGTTTCAGAAAGTTAAGCTATATGTTTAAAGGAAACTAATTACGTAATCGTCTGTCATAAGTGCATTATACCAGTTATGACATATGGGGCAGCATAGACACGTGGCCATTGAAGAGAAGTAGTAAACGAAATTATAAGATTAAAGAGGAATGGAGAGCACAATGCTGCGCATATCCTTACGCGACAGAGAAAACGAATACGTGGATAAGACAGCGAACAGATGTAGGGGACATTGTAACTAAATTACCAAGGCAGAAATGGAATTGAGCAGGGTACGTTCCTAGAATGGATGAAGAAAGTGGAATATAGAAGCATACAGTGGAGGAGGAAAAAGGAAACAGGGACGACCAAATACAAGACGAATTGAAGATGTCAAAAAAGACGCGACGTAAAATGGAAGCAGCTGGCACAAAACAGTTGAAAACGATAGGGAGGCATATGTCCAAGAATGGACGGTAGGGGCATTTAAGAAGAAAAAGGATATCTTTATATTAGACACCGTATTGCACGTGGAAGAAAAATGTAAGAAGTTTAAGAGTATATTTTGAAAAGTAAAGGGTAATACGAACATACTAACAATCCCTATACAACAATAAGAAGAACACGAAGAAGCAATAGAATTGAAGGAAGAAAAATATCAACATACAGCAGTTGAAGGAAAATAGTTAAAATAGAAGTAGGTACAACAAAGGATATTAAAAAATCACTGAAAATTAGAAGAGCGGCGGATACCATGGAATTAATACAGAGTTAATAACGAACGAAATTCCAAACTGCTTAGGAAAGTAACTTGAGACGTTGATGAATATCCACTATACATAGAAATGTAGAAATTTTAGTGAATGACATTTTGCATTAAATAGATAACTGGGAAGAAAATACCTACAGAATAAGAAAAACACTTCCTCCTCATAGATTTAACTGATGCATACGATATTGTGCCAATCGTCAAACTGTGTCCAGTACTGCAGGATAATAAAAGTACGAATAGCAAAATACTTATCAGAAGATTTAAATGTAGCAAGAGTTTAAGACAAAATCCCTATAGCATTTAATATATATATATATATATGTGTGTGTGTGTATGGGTATATATGTACGAACCATATGTCGTGACTTCCAAAGTATATATATTGTTATAATATAATATGGTAGTTAAGGAGAAATTAGAAGCAAACAAATATAAATCAATTATTTTAAATTTTCCCTTTACAACTAGCAATCATATTTATTATTGAAATTATAACTTTTCATACTTTGAAAATAAATTTGGGCGCCAGGTGACAAATTAAAAACTTGCCTCCAAAAGAATTAAACAAAATATACCACGGTAGAGCTCTCGATCATGATAACCACGTCACAGATAGTCGGTTCTTAACGTTCTGGAATACTATGAGTAAATGGACAAATAAAAAGTATAACCTAAATTGGCAGTGAAACTCAAGCAGGTTTAACTCGTCAGCCGCTCTGCGTAAAAACCTATAAGTGCCTTTTAGAACTCACCAACAAATTAAAACAGGTTAAATATTATCTGGTGGTGTTTTCTTCTGTGCTCTGATGTTCCCGTATATCCTGCATAGGTATGTAATGTATGATTGTTTTACCTTTTTGTAGCTATTTTTTCATCCTTATGTGAATATTTTCGTAGTTCCGAAGCTGACCTTGAAACTGCCCTCCGGAATCGATGCAGTAGCGTATCAATACCCCGATGTTCCGCTGCTCTTCTTATAACTTCTACTTGGATTAAACTTTCTCGAAATTTTCCTAAGTAAGTTTAACTATACCACAGTTTGTTTAAATAAACACGTTTATAATTTTAACAGACGTATTTATTATGAACAACGAAGTAAACTAAATTTTAAATTTCAGGAACAATACAAAATGCGTGTACTCACACGTAATTACAAAAAACTCTTCTAACATTGTTTTAACAACAAGGCTCTCTAACAACAGACAAAAATCCATAGCAACGATGCCAAAATTACGTAAAAATTATCAAAGGACACATGGATGTAAATACAAATTAAAATTCTAATTTTGACAGGTAAATATAAATAATTTAAAATGTTCATAATTATCGGCGCCACTTTCCAAACTAGTTTTGATTTAATAAACACTTTATGCACGTCCAAAATTAACCTCTAAAACACCCTTGGTACATCGCACGAGTCCAATACACATTTCCATACATTGCTCCGATAATGCTGCATATTCCTTTGTGGTTCATAAAATATCAGAGCTAAACTTGTAATAGAGTTCTAGGCAATTTATATCATCTTTCTATACGTGTATCTTTATATATAATCTTCTAAATAAGAAAATTTGACAACAATTCTTTTTTTCATAGGTTTACATCAAAATACGAGTTTGGCAGAGTTTTCAACCAAACAAGAAGTTAACTGCGTTATGGTCTGCCCTTTATTATCAATCAAAAAGAAACCGAATTCCAAGACAAGATAAAATGAACGAGTTTTAAATAAAATAATTGACATCAAACGAGCTAGCGGGTCTGAATCCATCACAATATATATATATATATACAAAACGTTGTGGCTTCATATATAACGTTATGACTTTCGTTTTCGGAAGATACAACGTTTTGCCTTGTAATTCGAAATATTAAATAAAGGTGGTCGTAAAACCGAATCTGAAATTTTCACTAGAAGTCACAGCGACCATATTTATCCGCAATTCAAACTTTTAGTACCTACCTATAAGTGTATACCATGGCGCTGGCGTAGCTTCTATACAGATACATGCCTAGAGCGTTATGACTTCCGCTACTTGCCACGCAGTTTAATTATTTTATTGGCAACGACACGAAAGCAATTAGCTTAAACTTGTATATCTCTAAAGGATTCTGAATGTAGGAATTATCAAAGTTACGCGGTAAATTTAAAAATTTTGAAACTAACGTGTCGTTCTTCTATATTGTGTATGGAAGCAACATCGTATTTTCTATATATACTAAACATATACAAAACAAACAAGCTCTCAGCAATTGGAAGAAGACGTTTTCAGTTTGCCGACGATCAGTTGATCATTCCCCACAATGAAAAAACTATACAAATACTTGAGAATAAATATACACATAGATGAAGTAGACATATAAACGAGGCTTGATCAACTGAGACCCACCTTTGATCAACTTAGCCTTGATACAAATGCAATAATTCAAATGACGTTTGTTAATGTTAGTGGTGTATATAAGCAACACATTAATAGGTTTTTGGCGTTTGAATTTGATTCTGACTTTTAAAACTTCGATTTGGAAATGGCGTTTGTTGTTGAAAATCCGTCCAAGTTTGATCAGCGTGCGGTTGAGTTAATATAAATTCAAGCAATAGTAATTGATGTACTTAGAATATTAGCAAGCACACACAGAGAGAGAGAGAGAGAGAGAGATTGTATGACAAATCAAAGAGTAACAAAAATCATGAATGTCTAGGACACAATAAGAGAAAATGTAGAAAAGAATGAATTGATTTTGTATTGTAACGTAAAACGAATGGACGAGGGGAGACTATCGAGACCAGTAATGGAAGCAGTAATGGCATGGTTACCTCAAGAAAGAAGAAAACACGGAAAAGGACAAACAACACGCAGTGAAGGCATTAGAAGAACTAACAGCAGAGAAGAATGAAGGAGAATTTTGAGTTTCGGAAGATGACGGGAGAAGGTGAATATTTATATATTGCATAAACCATTCGATAAAGTAGTGCAAGGGGAAGACCTACATGTATAGCAATGAACCAATACAAGGCTAAAAGTAATAGTGGTGGTGTATACGTTTATTAGTTTCAATAATAAATTAGAAAAACACAATTAAGATACTTTGATTACGTGATATTCTTGCAATCTGGCAACAATGCATACTTTCGCGCGTATGACCAATAGGAAAAATACGCAATACATGTTAAAGGAAGTTAGTAGAATTTATTTTTTCATCTCGCCCTTATAAAAATAATGCATATTAAAGAATTCTTGAAAAATAAAGCAGCAAGAAGATAGTGGTGGTCATTTTAGATTGCATTGTATTGCTTTGCTTTCTTCTTCTTCTTTGAATGCTTTGTGTTTTACGAAACGTAGCCATCTTTTTTCATAAGCCTGCGTTGCGCCTTTTCATGGTACCACATATATAGATGACCTAAAGCTTAACGTGGGTTCCAAACCACGAGAAGTGTAAAAATTTCTGCTCCCGAGAAGATTTATGAGTCAGGATACAGAACAGTCCGATGTTCCCGTACTGGGAATTGAAACACAGACCTTCAGTGTAGAAGTCTAAGGGGGTCACCATTTACATATTGCTGTAGCTGTATTTTTTAAATCGGTAAACTGCTTAGAACCTTTAAACCATTATTGGCCTATTTCCGTGTACTTCATAAGCGCTTTAATACATCAAATTGAAACTAACCGTAACTCTAAATATTTACTAAGAAAATACGAACATATGGCAAACATAGAAATACTTCTGCGCAGTACATTTATGATTACTATCGATTTTTACTAAAATCAGAAATTGGAGAACGGCCCATCGTGCTACACTTGGAAACCGAAATATATAAAAAAAAAAATTTCTTTACCTTAAAAGTATTCAACACCGCAATATTCTATATAATATCTATTTTAGTAAATAATGTACCATTATCAGCGAACGTAACCTAAACACTGTTAATACTTCTTATAAATGTATACCTAGGTAAGTTTAGCAATTATGTTAATTTCTTCATTAGTTAACAGCCACTATTATGCCTCGTGCTTCTCCTCAGCGCTTAGGTAGAAACACAGGGGACCTACAATTTAAGGTCGTGCCTACTACTACTACAGGAATTCCAGGGAAAGATTTTAGCATTAAGATCCCACGTTGCCAACTAGATTGGACGATTGTGTGTGGTGGGTTGCAACACAAAATTTGTATTAACCGCTCCACTGCGTAATCAAACCCAAGTTTGTATTTCAGCATTAGTGATATATGAGCTCGGACAAATATGAAACGGGATTGGCACTACTGCGGACGCTATAAGAAACTGACTGTTCCCAAATCATATCCAAATTGTAGATGGAACTTTCGTCTACACATAGCTTAAACGGAATCCTGTCGGAACTTGCGTGGTAGGCTGTGCATGCAAATGAACAAGTTAGTGTAGCTGTCACATGTGACACAAGTCAAACATGGAGCAGAGAGCGAACATTAAGTTTTGTTTCAAATTGGGGAAAACGGCCACGGGAGACATTCGAGATGTTGAAAACTGTGTACGGCTATGAGGCCATGTCCCGTACTCGCGTTTTCGAGTGCTTTGCCAGATTTCGTGAAGGTCGGCAGGACCTCTACGATGATCAGAAGCCGGGTCGTCCCATCACAACGAGAAACCCCGTAACGATCGAAAAAGTCCGACAACTTGTGGCGACTGATCAACGACTTACACTGAGAATGATGGAGCAGGAGCTGAGTATTAGCCGTGAAAC
>JABXWE010010732.1:0-14881 GCA_014611495.1 Limonius californicus | reverse complement strand
CAGGAAAACCTAGCTAATTAGACCCAGCTTAGTGACCAGCTGACCAGTTAAAAGGTTCTAAGAAATACCTAGGTACACAAAGCAGATGTTGTCAGGGGGAATCGGTCGATTTACGACATATTTAATGGGTGCATTTCATATGAAACGAAATGTATATTATCTGACAAAAGGCAGTCGTTTCTTCTGGGTTCTTTTGGGAAACATATTATAATTAATAGTTAGAATTGTATCAAACATAAAGAATAAATACCTACGTCTACAGCAATAATTCTATAATTATTATTTTATCTAATATTATTTTTAATTTTACGTAATTTTAAGTATTAGTTTAATATTGTATTTTTCTGGGTTTGTTGTTGTAGATAAATATTATAGTAAATAATAATAAAATGAATTTTAATAATTTGCAACTTTTACTTTTTAATTTTGCATATAATGCTGCTTATTTTGCATATAATACGGCATATTTTACATAAATAGGTGCATATTTAACCAATTTTGAGTGCATATATATGCGCATATTTTGTAACTTTAGCGTGCATATAAATCCGAGCCTTGGTTATCAACTTTTCGTAGAAGCAACATAGGCAATGTTGGTTTGCACGTGATCCCGTGTTCAACATCATGCATGAATAAGGTTTGGGTTCAACTCATCCTAACGACGAATTTTTCAAGAATGGGCTCACTATGAAAAGACACTGAACAACCGCCAGCTTACTCAGGGTGTCAGTAGTGTTGCCTATGCTTGCAGAAACGTTTTTAGGGATATTGGACTAAGATTTTACATAACCGCCGGAGACAGTCGGATGTGTCACATTATGATGTCTGGTTAATTTCTAACAATGTTTCCCAGTTGGTCTGCTGGTGATCTCCCACTTGGGGATCACAACCTTCTTTCCGGTTGTCTAAACTATGTATTCCTGATAATAAGGTTTTCTTCTTGGCAACAGTATACTAGTTGCTGGCTTTTGTCATTTCTTTTGTATAGTCTATAGCCCTCAGCAATTCCTATAGCTGCTCAACAGCCAACTTTGGCGTTTAGATCACCTACTATTATATTGAATTCACAATTTTAAGTATATTTCAGAAGTTCTTTGGGGTGGTCATAAAATTCTTGAATTCTCGTTCTCTGGTCTATCTGCTTAATACCTGAATAAGATTGATATTTGTTAGTTTCCCTATTAATTTAAGTATCACCATTCGATCAGAAAGTGGAAGTACACAATATTACTAATAAGACCGCAGCTCCAAAACCTCAGATGATAGATTAAAAGCACACAGTTATAATTCGAACCACATACCATAGTACTAAGCATACAGATACAGGCCAATATGCAGTTAGGTGGATACTTTGTTCAAATCGACATTTTTCTCACAAACTTTAAAACCAATATTTCTACTGCTCGTACTTCTTCTTACACTATCTAATCAGAACTAACTGTTTGGTAGTAGTTCTACGCCTTATAGAATGCGATAGAATACTCCAAGGATGTATATGTTAAGTCTCATTTCTAGCTAGATGTTTCGCAGTTTACCCGTCTCTTACTGTATTTGTTTTCCACTCGAGGCTTCTTAGTTTGGTTGGTTGAACCAAACTGATAAGTACATGGTTTCATAGCAGTTTATTAGACAAACATATAATTAACAACAAAATGAGCCAACTAAATTAGCAATGAATAATTAATCAACCACTAATATGCAAATTGCCGACAGCGAATAAACAGCATGAATGCCACCGTTGCCCTGACGCGAGGCGGTTATAAGAAGTCCATCCCCCATTTTTTGAATACTTAACCCTACCGGACAATGGTCCGGCATCGGCAGCTTCTGGAATGCTTCTACTTAACAGCTAGTGGGTTTTTGCCGAAGGTTCGTAAAACTATACATTGAAGCGTCGCTACACTAGTACCCCTGTCCACTAAATGGGACGCCGAGAAGTCTTGGGATATTCAAGTTAGCCTTTAATAACAATAATAATACAGTGGTTTCCCATTGTTTCGTGCAGTCTTATGCCATTGTCCATCTGGATCATCCACCTTTTGGAGCAATATCTCACCTTGTGTGAAGAGGCTGTTGGCAGCACAAAAGGGAAATCGTTTATACCGGAGATCGCTCGGGGACTGCTTATTCATTCAATAGGTGTCTGCTTCAAGTTAACCTTTATATCTAAAGGCCGTACACTATCCGCCACATGTAGCTTCGCTGGTAGCTTGCAGCCCAGCCTCATTTGAGTGCATCCATGAGTCGGAACCTACGTTAAGCTATAGGTCTCGGCTGACGTGCAAAATCTTTAGTACACAGCATATTGTTGTTGATCTACGGAGATGCTGGGGGACATGATACTTAGACAGTCGTACCTATTGTACCTTCTTGTCATAATCTCAACGATCAAACAGCATATAACATGAGGTTTCTTCCTCAATAGAGCATCAACGATGTTGTTTCTAACGCCCATAGTGTTTAGACGTTTGTTCAGAGTGCAGTGGACTGACAGAAAGCTTGTCATCTTCCTGAGATAGTCTGCTTAAATTTAGTAGTTCTTTGGATAATTTAGACGAAGAGCTCCTAGCAAGTTGTTTCGTTTGCCTACAAGTTTGAGTTTACCAGAGAATGTTTGCTGATTTGGTTCTGTTAAATGTCTCTTATGGTTTTGGTGGTGACTGCGAGTGTAGGTTCTGTCGATGAGGGGTCTGTTGGCCTCTTTCTTGCCAACGGATCTGTTTCTTCATTCTAGGCAATACCGGCATCTCCAAGAACCTACTATAGCGTTACATTGTTGTTGATCCCTAGGATCTATAAATACGACAAACACTGATTACCAACCTTGAGGTTTTCTTGTGGTTTTCCAAGGTCCCTCAGTGCGGTTTGAGTGTCGGAGTAAATTTGGATGTTTTTGTTTACATAGGAGTCGCCTGTGTTTTCTTCGGTACAAGTTAGAAGTGCATATACTTCTGCCTCAAAGATTGTAGCAGATGTTCTAAAGAGGGGATTAACTTAGTTGTGGGTCTGTATACAGCATAGGACTATATGTTGAAAAATCTTCAATTGTATTCTAGGATACCGAAAATCAGAAAAAATTAATTGTGCCTTCATTTTTCACAAATAATGGTATGTAACAAATTAATAATCAAGTTTATTTGACTATAAGTTTGTTACAAAGTTTCATTTTCAAAGCTTGCTTACAGTAAACACTCTGCAAAAGACAACGCTAATAGGTTTAAAATTGCAACGAAAAGTTTTTTAGTAAATTGACCAGTAAAACTATTTAATGATTATTGGAAATCGAACAATTTAACGGTCCAATTGGATCTGTCCACAACACGACTTCCTTTTCTAGGGTTGGGGCGCCGTACGGTTTTTGTGCTGGAACGTTTAATATTGTTTTCTGTTGAACATAAATAAACGCCCTGTACATAAGGAGCGGTAAACATGTACACATCAAACAGTTCATTATCGAAAGTTTAAACGAATTACGATAATTAGGTTCATTTGTTGAACCGCAAGTGTAAACACCACCAAATAGAACGAAAATTGTCTTTGTTTAGCGATAATTCAGTCATTCACCAGGCTTATTTAATTGAAATACGTGAGCGTTTATCCGTAAAGGCAAAGGCCAGAAGATTATAAGAAATTTTCAAAGTTCTGGACCGGCTTTGTTTACCGAAAAGCTGTGATAACCTACAATTTTATCAGCTATTAGATACATACGTCCATACGCTAGGTAGATTGCGTAACCTTATCTGTTAACCAATATGCGCATTTTATCACTGGCTTATACAGATAACTCTTATGCAACTTGCACATGATGAGAATAAGAATTTCTTTTGCAATTTCCATACAACCAAACGAGCGAAAATAAAGTAAACATCACAAATAGAACGAACGCTTATCGTAATTCAATATGAATTGGGGGTCAAACTTATGGAATATTTCAAGTTTAGTATTGAATTTTATTGACTAGTATACGTTCATATCAGTTCCATGCGAGTTAACGAACAATTTTGTGCCAGTAACTGTTCTCTTACAATTAAGCAGATTTTTTTAATTTCATGGTACGTTAATTTTTCGAATATATAATTCTGAAATTAATTACAGGCTGGTTAACAACTGCAAAAGTCAGTGTTTGAATTAAGTTTAGTCACTGCACTATGTGACCCATTATGTAAATTAGAAGAGGACGTCGATGAACTATCTAGCGATGTAACGTAACACTTTTTAAATTAATTTGCGAATTTAACACAGAAACAATGTAATCACCATAGAATATATTAGTTTAAATCAGAACTATTTTAATCACTACAAGCATCTCTATGGGGTGCATATTTTAAATGACATATGTCAATTTTAGGAAATAGGCAACGCACAATACATGTCATAGACGACTATAGTTATTTTAAAATTATATACTCTAACAATTAAAATCTGTATGATTTTGGCAGTTGCAAGAGGGCACGTTGAATGTTTACTTGTTTACTTAATTTTGATATATATTTTAGTAGTTTCTACATAAATCACTATTTAATAAAATTCATTAGTTCTCTTAGTTGTCAATTCTTTGGCATAAATATCGATGCAGATGTATTTTAATGGGGTTAAACGTGTTTGGTTAATCTATAGCTAAACTAAAATGTGTTAGATTATGAAAATAACATAATTTTGGATGTATATCTCAAGTTTTTAATTTCTTATATAACTCTACCAACCGTGACTTATATTAAACTAATCACATTTTTCAGTGGAATTTCCAAAATATTATTCGTTTTTAAACAGATATTACAATTTCTCAGTAAGTGCAGTGTATGAATGAATCATCTGGTCTTTTCAAAGCGTGGTTTTAAATTTATTGTCGATTACCTGCATTGTGTGTTGCCTACTTCAAACTTCAGGTTGTACTATTACATAAAACATGTATACAGTGCGGTCATAAAATGTCTTCCTCCCCCTACTAACGTTTGAACGACTTTATATTTCTTCACAAAATTTTGTCTGCTTTAATGGGAGGCTAAATACTACTTTCTAGCCCATATTTAAATTTTATAACTTGCAAAATGACGGCTAGGCGCCATCTTGAATTATTTTTTAAACGTCAGTGGAGGTCGAGTGACCCCTCATTGGAAAGGTATTTTAAATTTGCGTCTGATCCTTGAGTTTCATAAAAACATGTTCATCCAGAAAAAATGGCAGATGATTGAAAATAACAAGTTTAGGGAAATAAAGAAGGTACTCAGAACTTTTACGATTTGCGGTCAGGATATGTTGTTGGCCTCATCGAGGACAACAACTTTTCCTTATAGTACTTTCCTGTAGCTCGTACCGTTCGGCCGCCAGGGGCGTTCAAAGTCGAAACACAAATCAACGCCCAGCACGTATCCACGTCATCGCAGCGGGTCGGCCGCGAGCTCAATCCGTTCGCATAAGTACGGCGCATCGACGGCCGGTTCTAACATCCTCGAAAGGGGCGCGGGGGACGCCGATACATCGAAACAAAACGTAAAAATCAGCATAAAAACTTAGCCGGCGTCCTCCGCGCCCCCTTCGGGGATGTTAGAACCGGACTTTGGAGGCCCCTGGCGGCCGAACGGTACGAGCTACGGAAAAGTACCATAAGGAAAAGTTGTCCTCGGCGAGGCCAACAGCATATCCGGACCGCAAATCGCAAAATTTTCCGGGTGCCTTCTTTTTTCTATAAACTTGTTATTTTCAATCATCTGTCATTTTTCGTAGATGAATATTTTTGTATGAAACTGAAGGATCAGACGCAGAATTAAAATACCTTTCAAATAAGGTGTCACTCGACCCCCATTGATATTTAAAAAAATAATTCAAGATGACGCCTAGCCGCCATTTTGAAAGTTATAAAATTTAAATATGGGCTAAAAACTAGTATTTAGCCTCCCATTAAAGTAATTTTGTGAAGAAATATCAAGGTTCGAAAGTTAGTAGGGGGAGGACAGTTTACGACCGCAGTGTATAAAGTGGTTTTTAACTCGTATAACAAAATTTATAATTTCCTTTCTATTACTACAATAACTACAAAAGCCCACTACAGTGGTAAGAACCAATGCAATGGTAATATATAAATAAACCATCATGGCAAACGATAGTTATAATTTTATTACGCGGAGAACTAAAAAAATTAAGCAAAATTTTCCACATTTTTCTTGAATATCATTTCAAAAACAATATTTTACATATTTTAAAACTGCTAATATTTTTTATAACATGAGTACTTGGCTGTATACCGTGTGATTCACAGGAAAATTCGAGCCTACCATTTCAAAAATAGGCAACCCAAAATGCATATAACAAGGTAGTGCGATATCTAAATTATTATTGGTGGAATTATGAATCAGAAATGCGTGTTTCGGTTGTTTGGTGTTAAATTCTACTAAACTTTTAAACAAATTAAGTGTGAAAGAAAACAACAAAGCCTTATTTATAAATATCTAAGTGTAAATATTTCAAATATTATATTATTCCAATTGTGTTTTAACTGGATGCAATTTACTTGCCACTAAATTACTAAGCATGCCAAACGGTCTTCTCTAGGTCATAATACGCTCAATAAATTTATATACAGGGTGTATCATTAATATTGCGAAAAAATTCAGGGTGAGATTCCTTGCATAAAAATAAGAATAAAAGTTCATATAAACATGTTTCCAAAAATGCCTCGTTTCCGAGATACAGGGCGTTGAATATTATGCAATTAATAATAGGACAATAATGCCATGTAAACAACAATAGCAACAACAACAATAAGTTATAACAGTTGTTGAAAATGACTACCCCAACATCAATACAGGCTTCTAATCTGCGACGCATTGATTGGCGAACACGTTCAAAAATTCCGGGTGTGTGACGAATTGTTTGACAAGTTGCTATTATACGATTTCTTAATTCCTCGAGCGTTTCAATCGGGTTCGTATAAACCAAATGTTTAAGGTGACGCCAGAGGAAAAAATCCAATGGATTTAAGTCCGGAGATCGCGCAGGCCAGGGTTGTATGCCTCCTCGACCTATCCAACGGTTTGGGTACACAGTGTTCAAATATTCTCGAGCAACTAACTGAAATGAGGCGGAGCTCCATCGTGCATGAAATACATTTGTAATCTTAATGGCAGTAGGACGTCTTCCAATAGCATCGGCAGCTCCTCTTCAAGAAAATGGCAATAAATTGCTCCAGTTAACCTCGCTGGTAAAAAGAATGGACCTATCAAGTGGTCTCCGATAATTCCGATCCATACATTCACTGAAAACTGATGTTGATAGCGGCCTGCTCTTATTGCACGTGGGTTCTCATCAGCCCCTTGGTGATTGTTGTGGAAATTCATTATGGCTTCTCTGGAAAAATTTGCCTCATCAGTGAACAGTATTTCTGCAACGAACTGTGGATTTTCAGCAATTTTTTGTTGCATCCATCGACAAAAAGTTACTCTTGGAAGAAAATCAGTTGGTAAAAGTGCGTGCACTCGTTGAATGTGATAGGGGTATAAAAGTTGATTCTTCAGTATCCGGAAAACTGTCATATGACTGACATTTACATTTGCAGCAATCTTCCTGGTACTTGTAGTAGGATTTTCGTCAATTTCGTGGAGCACCTCTTCTTCCACTTGTACAGTTGCTGCTGTGCGAGGTCGCCCATTTTCAGCGGTAACTTTTCGAAAACTTCCAGTTTCTCTTAGACGTTGATGCAGACGAGAAAATATCGAATGATGTGGTATTACACGATTAGGGTATTTTTCTTCTTAAAGACGCCTGGCTGCTAATGAATTACCGTTGGTAAGTAACGACTTTCATATGAAAAGTCAATGGCACTCTCGATAGAGTGATCCGACAAGTGATGATGCAGAGGAAACAAAAAAGTTTTATTTTCAATTGTATAATATTCAACACCCTGTATCTCGGAAACGAGGCGTTTTAGGAAGCATGTTTATATGAACTTTTATTCTTATTTTTATGCAAGGAATCTCACCCTGAATTTTTTCGCTATATTAATGATACACCCTGTATAACTAAAGTTTAATGCAAGTTCTAAATAAAACTTTATTGTAAGTAGAGAAACACAATTTGTAAAACACAGCGAAACATTTCACAATTTTATAACCAACATAAACAACTGAACTTTGTTTTACATAACAACACAACTTATGGATGGTTCACAAAGATGTCATTGACCTTAACACCCCCTCCACAATTACATTTTTATTTTAAACCTAACATAAACCTCAATCTTTCAAACTGGAGTTTCGGAAGTGCTTTAGTCAATGTATGTATCAGCCAACTGATTCTTCGTATCCACATACCGTAATTCTAGTTTTCCAGTTTTGATCAGATTTTACATAAAAGCAATAATCAGATTCTCTTCTTTTAAAACCTAATTTTAGTATACTATCCTTAAAACGTTCATTACAGCAACGTGGAGCTTGCTTTAAACATACAGTGTTTTCTTCAGCTTACACACTAGATTATTACCGCTGCTGTTACCGTCTTCAAAACCCTCAGGTTGGTACATGTATATACATATTTTTCTTTTTAACATTCCATTTAAAAATGTCGTTTTAACATCCATCTGATGAAAAAGAAAATCATGTTGATTTCCAATTGCCAATATGGTTCGAACGGTTGTCAACTTGGCTACTGGGGCGTGTTTCATTAAAGTCCAATCCCTCCCTTCTATTCTTTTGAAAACCCTTTTATTTTCCAGAATTGTTACATTTTCCGCGGGAGTTTCCACTGGGGTCCAGGTGTTGTTCATGCACAAAGAATGCATTTCACTGTTTATAGCTTCCAACCACTTGTCTTCATCGGGGCATCCTTTTATTTCCCTTATATTCTGTGGTAGATTTTCCACATAGCTTTCAGCACACAACGCTAAACGTGTTGTATCGTAATCGTCCCACCATACTGGTGCTCTCCTGATGCGTTTATCAATTCCCTTTTCAAGTTTTGTTTTCTTTACATCATCCACATTTTCGCAACTTCCACTTCCACTTTCTTTAAACTCGTCATACACTTCCTCTTCGTTTGAAGATTCCTTTTCCGACGGATCATCAGAGTCTGATTCATGCTGTTTCTCTTCGACCCAATTTTTCCATGGCAGATTGTTTTTGTCATCATACGTGAACTTCTCCTCATCGAAAATTACATTTCTTCCTAATACAACGTGTATTTCCTGTCGTTTGCCATATGCTCTGTAGCTCCCAAGTCTAAAAACCAAACTATTTTATTACTTTATTTTATTACGGCGGCTGCATTGCATTTTTCTTCATTTTCTTTTCCGTTTCTCCTTTTGAAATTGAAGTGGTTCTTTCCTTTTTTTTTGTAATCTACATACCTGCATTCCGACGTCTTGTGTCCCGTGCGATTACAGTTGTAGCACTTGTATTTAAAGAATGGAGCAGAAAGGCAACTTGATTTGGTTTTTCCCTATCATCCTTCGATGATAACGTTCCTTGTTTCTGCTTAGCTTCTTCGTTCGGTAGTTTTCCCTTAACAGATTCCATCGTTAGTGTACTATTTTCCGACATCGCTTCTAACGCTGCTGTTATTACATCATATTCTTTTGGTAACGTTAGAAACAAGTGACATATACGATCCTCTTCTTCCAGACTTGTTTTCTTCTGAGAATTATTTGGTTTGTTATTCCCTTTCTTTCAAATGCTCTAGTCAATGCCTACCAAATTTTCGCTGGGCTTTCCTTATCTTTTACGTATTCCAGGTGACTGTCAGCAATTCTCTGCACAATTAACAATTTGCACTTTCTTTCACTCTTAATTCTCTCCGCTAAATTCTTTTCAACTTCCCGCCTGTCGCCTGTTGAAACTTCCAATGGAACGTCGTACAGTTTATTATCGCGCTCTTCCAAACAATCTAAGTTCCTCAAGTAATACCTGTATGCGATATTTCTAGTTACTGAAGTTTTTCCCATTAAACAACGGAATTCTGTATTTCTCGTCATCCATTTTATTTTAATTTATAATTCCACCTGCGTCACTTCTAATGAGCTCGGCGAACCACGCTCTGCTACCATGTATAGGAGGACCTCTGATATCTGTATATAACCAGAATTTAACCCAAGTTCTAAATAAAACTTTATTGTAAATAGAGAAATACAATTTGTAAAACACAGCGAAACTTTTTACAATGTTATAAACAACACAAAAAACTGAACCTTGTTTTACATAGCAACACAACTTATGGATGGTTCATAAAGATGTCATTGAGCTTAATAATCACAATCCGGATTTCATTTGAAACAGCCTGGTATATATGCTCAGTTTCATATGAAATGCACCGCCCATTAAAAATAAGGCTACGTGTTTGAAAATTTGCTAAAATAATGTGTTATTATTGCGAATATGAAATGATCACTGTTTCCATTAAAAAAATCAAATGGTTGTGGTGTTTGTCTACTGTCTCTCATCAACTTGTTGTTTAGGAACAAAACAATATCTAGTAAACATTAATTAGTTGTTTCGAGATTTTGTTACGAAATCTAGAGTTTGTTGAAAGACGCCATACAGCTTTAACGCCTAGAGTTATGGTTTGGGGTGCGATTTGTTTCGATAGAAGCCTCTTGGGTTGGTCCCAGGCACTTTAAATGCTCATCGCTATATTCATAACGGCCTGGAACCGGTGTTAGTACCATTCATGCAGCGGTTGCCAAACGGTATTTTCCAACAGGATAACGCACGTTTACACACTGCAAACATTACCAGAACGGACCTTCAACAAGCACAATTCAAATGTTGCCCTTGCGTGCACGACGGACTTATTGCTGATCGAACATCTTTGGGACATGATGGGCCGGTGACTAAGATTATTGCCAAGAGTTCTCTAACAACTTAGACGACCTGAGACATCAACTTCAGGTTATAAATATGGAACGAGATACTCCAGGAGAACATAGACCACTTGATAGAAAGCATGCCACGACGGGTAAATGCTTGCATTGCTGTTCTTGGCGATGTTACACATTATTAATTTTGTTTTCGTTGTTGTTATTGTTTTCTTATAATTGTAAATCTTATTTTATGAAAACCTGATTATTTCATACGCAATAATGAAATATTATTTTAGCAAAGTTTCAAACCCGTAGCTTTATTTTTAATGGGTGGTGCATTTCATATGAAACGAAGGGTATATATTGTATCGCACCTATTTATATATTTGTATATATTTTTTAAAGCAATTTATTAATGAAGTTTGATTCTAAATTCACCTTGATTTTGGAAATAAGTAGAAGTAGAAGTCAATATTACCTTTGACTTTATAAAGTCAAAGATATTACTAAATACCAAATATTCGAAACTATTTAAACGTCACGTTGCCCTTATCTTCCCAGTGACAAACAAATGAACAGAGATTGGCTTCTTTATTTAATTAAAAAAATACAGCCTGTATTGCTGTTTCCGTAAAGTTTTTATAATATCTGTTTATCAGAGTGTTGATTTCATGAATGATACGCTTGTTAAAGCTAAAGAGCGTGTCATCGTGCTGATCATATTTAGATACTTTCAGATCCGACAAATAAATTTAAAATCTATTTCTTATTTTAATTTTAGATTAAATATTATCTACTATTTCTTTGCAGCTTTAGGAGCTCCAAACAGTACTTTGGAAACAATTACTTTTGTTTTTTAGTAGTGTTACCTATGTTTTATTTTTCCGATGATAATTTTTTTATGTTTCGGGAGGGATTTTTTATATAATGAATTAAACGCTTTTGAGTTATTTTTCTTTGAATTAGGTATATCAAACGTCTAAATTACACTCTAAAAATTATGTTGTTGTTCATTACAGTACACATGATTCTAACCTACAGTGTGGAACTTGTATAAATCCTTTAGAAATATACAAGTTCAACGTTTAATACTTATACTTAAACAAAAGATTAATAAATACAGTAGATCATCGATTATCATGTACTCTATTACTCATCACGTTCGATTATTCGCCTAGGTCAGGCTACGTAAAATTCGCGATCTAGTAAGTAGGCTACACCTCTGACATGATATGATGTGATTTTGGGATAATGCAGTGGGGCGGCTGACTTTGCAGTACGACGATATGTACAAAGATATCCGGATAGACCCATGTCTTTAGGGGTTTGGAAAGAAATTTGAGGCAATGTAGATCGTTTTCCAAGCCAAAGGTGAGACAACGACATGTCACAACTGTAGATGCTGAAACGGCAGTCATTGAACAAATAAATGGTTATAACCATATAAGCCAACGAGCGGTTGCAAGAACGGTAGGCTTTATACAAAGTTCTGTATTATCATTTTAGAAGCAAACCGATTTCATCTTTACGCTGTCACATTAGTGCAACATCTTACTGAAGATGATTACCCACGGCAAGTGGATTTTTAAGAATCGAAGTTACTACTGATCTACTGTTTTTAAGAAATATTCTATTTTCTGACGAAGCGACGTTAATAACAATAGGTGAGTAAATAGACTCAATTGCCATTTCTATTCGCAAGATAACCCACATTGGATTCGGCAAGCACATTTTCAAAGAATTTTTACTTTAAATGTGTGGTGTGCTATCGTTGACAACTTTATCGTTCGTCCCCACTTCTTCTTTCAGAGCAATTAAAATTTTTTTACATTTTTTAGAAAATGATTTGCCTCAACTTTGTGGTGACTCAGAAAGATATACGTAAAATAATTATTGATTCGTGTAGGCCAATCACCACACACATACTAGCTAGCGTTAGACATTCTTTTCTGCGGCGAACTGACTTATGTCAACAGTAAGGGGGACGGCAGTTTGTACATTTATTACGTCATTAATTATTGTTTTTTTCTGTTTTTATAGAATTTATTTTTCTTGTTGATTTTATTGTTATGTCAACATATGTTTATGCAATCTCAGCTTTCTCTGTTTTGTTTAAATTATAAAAAATAAATATTGTAAATGTACCTATTGTAAAACTGCATCTTATTTATTAGTAAATAGTTTCATTATAGTTTCTTAGTACAGTCAACGTGAGACCTCGGAGGTCTAGCGCAGCAACGCATTGCCACTCGAGGTCACACTGAATTGCGCTCGTTGCGCTGTGGTTTCGAATCTCAGCTGGGGCGACCGCGTTTCAGTTAGTTAAGTTTAGGGTGCATGTTGCATGAATGGTTAGTGTGTAAGGGACGCCCGCACCCCCCTGAAGTATGCGAAAGCGGTTCCGAGGGGGGGGGCGGTAGTATGAATGAATGAGAAAAAAAGTAAAGCCAACGTAACGGCTTTGATTTTTATTTATTTACACATTGTAAAGATTACTAAGATACATATGGAATATAAACAGCTGTAATGTGTGTACCTACCTACCTGTTACAAGATAAAGTAATCACCTTGTATTATGTGTATAATATAAACATTTTATGTAGATGCAATTAAGCAATATTAAACATTATACATTATAAAACTGTGAAAATAAAACGAAATTTAAGAAGTTTCTATTATCCGTCTATTACACATATCGTCACCCCCCTCCCCTCCCGTTCCCGATCCTGACGGAACATAGAGGTTCTACTGTAATATAATATGAGTGGTAGCGCTAAAACAGGAACGCAGATGGGCACCTAAACCTCTAGGCGCTGCCTTGCCAGTTACTGTAATCAATAGCAAAGGTTTAAATTCAAAGCATATCACGTAAAAGTAGCTGGGAAGAGAATATTGGCGGAACTCTTATTTTCATGTCATTTCTCTATGTTCGGGACACTGGTGGACACGTGGTTTAATACTAATTTTATACGGATATACACCAAAGCGATGGGTCTACAAGGCCTGTGAAAGCTCCATAATAATATACTATTAGTCCAACTACCTTGAAAAATAATAGGGCGCACCATGCTACGAGTATTTATGCTGCTTTCCTGTAGAGGGCGCTTTGGAGTATCAATTGCGAATGCGAATTGCAGTTGCGTTTAAGTCGGTGCAGCTTAAATTAATTTGTTTAGACGGGCAAGTTCCATTACAGCAGTTCTTACGTTTATGGTAAAGGCATTAATTGATGTATCATCAGCCATCCACGGAGCGTATAGCGTAAACATTTAGATTAGTTAGTCAGTATACTGAAATAATTCAGAATCTTGACGATTTATACTTGCAAAGTTTATGACAAAACCAATAAAAGTGTTTTCTGTTGTACCATGGAAGTCCGATCCTAAAAATTGTTCTGCGGAACAAAACAAATCAAAGTAGCGGGTATTAAAAATAAAACTTATTTTGAGATGTAGGTACTATACCAGTTTGTATTCTGAACTGCCTTGTCATTTTCCATATTATTTGTTACATTTTTCGTTCTACTTCTGCTGTGATTTTTGAGTCGTTATCTGTTTTTTTCCAAAAACGTTTTTTTTTTCATGAAACCTGTTCTTGATTGTCAGCTGATTATACAGGGTGTCTCAGAAAGAATGGGCCAGCGTTTAGTGATAGATTCTTTAGGTTAAAATAAACCGATTAAACCTAATATACCTTAGGCAGAAAGTTCTTCCTTAAGAAGTTATAGGGCCTTAAAGTTCAATTTTTTATTTTTTCTTTTTAGTGTAATTTCCACAAATCTAAAGATATTTCTTTGAAATTTGGTACACATACTTATCATTATGTAGTACAGTCACAGAATTATTCTCATTAACCAGACTTGACCGGAAGAGGCACTTAACCTAACACTGAAATTTTATTTTAGCTCTAACTTCGTTATTAGTAGAACGTTTTAAAATTTTATTTTATTTTCTGAAAGAGAATTAAAAAATACAAAAATAAGGTACTCTTAGTTCATACGCGTAAAAACAACCATTTGCCTTAAAATGCTTGTCCCAAGTTTTGGGTTGTTGTAAGGACGTGCAATTATCAGGTAGCCATGATCGCAAAAACAAT
>JABXWE010010731.1:0-24327 GCA_014611495.1 Limonius californicus | reverse complement strand
CCATTGTTTTCTAGATAAATATAGCATAGTATCTTCTAATTTTGTCTAAGATAGATTCATCATTAGTTATTAAATAGATCTTTGCCTGTATGTTATAAGCACTACTTTTGTTTTTTAAAGCATCAAAGAGTGCTTCTTAGTTGCAAATGGATAGGTCCTGTTTTACCAATGCTTATAAATACCAACTTATTTAAAACTACAGTTGTGGGAAAGAGCACCATGTTGTCAAATTATGTTAAAATAATGCGTCCCATAAACCTGAAATATTTGTATTTAATAAATTCAAATAATTGATATATTCTTACAATTTGTGCAAAATAACTATGCAAATAAACAAATATTATAGAGATTTTCTCTGAAAATATAATAAAATATAAGATATAGAAATAATATCAAACGGGACAGAAGTTGGCTACTATGGAAGTTTCTACTGCTGAAATCATACATAACTTAGTAGATAGGTGTGAAAACTGTAATAGTCCAATTAAATACTTCGGAAATCAATAACTTAATTAACAGCAGAAACACGAAAAGCTGTAATGGGAGAAAGTTATAAATACTTATTGGCATACAAAAAATAGTTCTGTAGTCGTTAATTTATTTTCAAATACATATACTGTATAATTTTTTTTAAACGAAGAACATATTTCGTTCTTATCTTAATAAACATGTTATTTTTACCTATAATATTAAGGGCTGATAGATTGATTTTCTTAAACCACCAAGATATTTGGGAAAACCACTTTTAACAACAGAAACGATAAGGAAACAGAATTTACGAGAAATACACAGTCAAGCATTTGAAATAATACATCTTTTTGTTGTCACCTCATTTGCAGAGTTAGTTGTATATTTGTTGTAACAAATTGTAATTCTCTCTCTCTTCTTAGAGTACTTTATCTCATACGAGACAATCTTCTCTCCTATGCGTCTGTTGCGCGTTTAGACTGCCACAAGCATAGAGGACCTACAGCTTAACGTGGGCACCGAACTACGGGAAGTGCAAACACTTCTACTCCAGAAAAGGTTTACTAGGCGGAATACCTCGCTGGTTTACCATTGCCTTGCGAGGGAGAACGGCCATTAAAAATCCGATGTTCCCTCTAGCCCACGGCCGCATCTGTAATTGTCTAATCACTTAAAATTATAAACAGTTTATACGTAAGCTGTTAACACACAACAGTCACACATTCCAAGATCTGCAAAAATGTTTGTATAAACCTGAAACTTCCACTTTCTCCTGTACGTCTCTAACAAGCTTGTTCGAAAAATTACAACAAATAATATTTCTACATTTTAATGTTAAATCTGTTCATAACAGGCTGTACTTCCGTAACACATGTTCTAGAGATTTCTTTATTAATCTGATGTTTTGGAACTACCCAGAAAGTTTGCTGTTGTTGTTCAGTAACATCTTGTATTAAGTGATATTACAAATTACTAGCTAATCTAGCACACATTTGTAAAAATATTTCTATATTTAATGCAAGTTGATTAAAACCCAGTTAAAATAATTTATTTCCATCTAAAGTATACTTACACAAAAAGTAATTGGTTCTAAATTATTTAAAAATTGGTATATTTGCTGGCACTTCTTCGTAAATTTTAAACGTTTATACTTTGAATATCAGTAGTGTAGCCAGGCGATATAATTTACTGATTTTTAGCACTTTCCTTCTGCCATGCACGTTAAAATTAGGCTATGAAGCATCCCATCAAACTGTAAGGCGCATTTCTGGATAGATTACTACATTACCCATTTTGCAGAGTGCTCGTTTTCTGTCCATTGCGGTTTGGGTTTGATTTCCCAGCATTACCACATAGAATATAAAGATTTGGAGCTGCAACCCACTATACAAAATGCTCCAATCCGGGTAGCAACCATGGAATTTTAATGTCGAAAACCGTATCTGGAATTTCTGTGACTCGAATTAGACGTTAAACTATAATGCTCCCTTGCTTTCACCTTAGCCATGAGAAGAAGCACGTGACAGAAAAAAGGCCGATGCCCAGCAGTGGATCCTGCAAGATATAACCAAGCAAAAACCACTGTTTAAAATAATCATAGGAACCTTACTGTAATGGAGTGTAGTGGGCATCGGCGTCCAAAAAAGCGCCCCAAAACATCACCTCAAAAGTAGAGCCGTCAAAATAGTGTCGGGTAAAAACTGGCCCCGGCAACAATAAAGCCTACGAAAAACGAAATGATTTTTACTTGTTTCATGGAAAAGTTGGTTTTACTTAAAAACAGAACCACCTAGTACATTAATTAAAACTTCTTGTATAGTCCTTTGAAAATAGACTATCATACTGTACATAATTATCTAATGATAAACTTCTATTATGATTTCAAAGGTTTTAAAATTTCCAACACTAATTTTTTTATCTCAGTATATATGACATCATGATTATTGGCTTTGGAGTAAACTAATTTTAGTTAACGTAGATCGTTGTCGATGTAGATGTTTCTCGTGAAATCTACCTTTATATTATTTTGGTAGCGTGAACTTCGATAGCGGCATATTTACCGGCGCCAATTTTGATGGCGATATTGTTAGCTTATAACGTAATGAAAAACTCAGTTGCTAGCGCGTTTGATTTCTCAACAAACCATCGAAATATAACCACCATCGAGGCAGCGAATAACGCCTGTTTCTGCAACCCACCACACACAATTCCCCAATTCGGTTTTGGCAACCGTGAGCTGTAAACACCTAAACCTTCTCTGGATTTATGTGGTTTGAATTCTACCTTGAACTGTAGGTACTCTTAATTCTGCCTTAGCGCTGAAGAAAAGCCCTTTGCCGAAAAAGGCACCGTCACGCAGCAGTGGAATGTTCATGCTGTTTAGAAACATTTTGAATCTGTTGAAATACACTACTGTTGAATTACTTTACGCGTTCATTTTAAACATTATCTATACACGTCGTTATTCACATAAAACATAAAAAAAATCCCGGTTAGTATAAAACAGACAAGAAATCAACATTTTCAGGAAGACTATCTCAAAACCAATGACACTAAGAAAAGTGTATTTTTCACTCTAAGCTATGATTACGTTTTCGTCAATAGAACAAAACTACTGTTGCTGTTTTAAAAATAACTTTCGTTTCAAAATTTATTATGTGTAATTCAGCAATGATTTACATAAACTACTCAAAAATGAATAGGGATATTGCAGTGTAAGACACTTAAAGGCAAGACCAATTGCATTTATAATAAAAAACTACCAAAACAACAAAATGTAAGGTCTTTTTAGTAATGAACATGAAAATTACAACAAAGGTACGTTTAAAGAAGAAATTTAACAATATTATTGCACAGTAGTAAGTCTTGGATTATGATGATGCAACTGTCTCTGCAAAAGGTCCCATGCATGCTCGATGGGGTTGAGGTCTGGAGATAGCGGAGAAAGAGCAAAATGGTTTATTTCCTCATTTCGAAGTATCTCTGAAACAACCCGAGCACGATGCGGCCTTGCGTTGGGCATATCGTTAGCCCGTGAGTGTACGATTAAAGATATGGAGGTCATTACGCCACCACAAAGAAATTCCAGCCCATACCAAAAGACCACCACCGTCAAAGGCAACGACTTGTTGAGTATACTGACGTAAGGTACGGTTTCCGAAACTACGATATACTCTTTGACGTCGGCTATCATTGCTGAGATAATATCTGCACTCGTTCGAAAACAATATATCATACCATGGCGTCGCTTCTTGAAGCCTACATCTTGACCATTCCACCCGGTATCTTCGTTAAGTCATAGTTCTTGCACGACATCTCAGGGGGCGGTGAGAGGTAAGTCCTACCGCAAACAATTGATTTCTCATAGTCACTTGCTGTAGACGTCGAGCAGTTGAAAAAGGGTGCATTCTTGCTTTAATTACCAGAAGTCGATCCTCAGGAGCTGTTGTGATGCGAAAAGATCCACTTCCAGGCTTTCTTGCAGTCATATCGTACCTGTTTCTCTAAGGCGCAAAAGGACACGTGAAATTACTTTCTGCGTGGTTCCTAACATATCAGCAATGTCGACCTGGCGATCTCCTCTTTGGTGCATTTCGTTGTTCTATTGTTAAATGCATTGTTGTTTATTATTAAACATAAAATCGAACACACGAATAAAAAAACAATTAACAAAATAGATCTTAAGAAGACAGGAAAGATTACATACATACATGCTTCATATTACAATATCCCTATTCATTTTTCAGTAGTTTATATCACAGCTAATAATAAAACAATAATACCAAAATCGAACTTTAGAATACCGATAGTTAAGTTGTCCCCCCTTAGAAGTGGTTGACGCAACCCAACATACATATATGTAGAACGGCGTCTAACATCAATTTTTCTTTAATTTTATTAAATTCATTAATGTTACCTATTTATGACAACATTTAAGCGAGTTAAAAATTTACTTAAATATTAAGCAATATATTTTTAAATAACGATATAATAGATTTCTTGTTTATTTTTGGTGAATTCTGCTGTTTGCAATTTCTATATCAGGCGCTCTCCAACTACCAGCTCACCGTCTGCAACCATTTTTAAACGGATTGAAACTTTTTTAAGAAGCAAAGGTAAATTTGTTAATTCTAAAAGATGTAGAGCCACGTCGATTACGAACATGAAAACTGAACTAGCATTGTTAGCGGCAGTGAACGAAAAGTAAGTAAAAGTGACCCACAAATGTGGGTGTTGGTAAAACTTCAGTTAGAAGAATTCTGAAAGCAATTAATTTTATCCCTACCACGTTACATTGGTGAATGAACTGCATGAAAGTACGAGGGCAGCCTTTTAAGTTTTTACAAATGACCACTCGGTGGAGCTATTGAGATGTGGCATTACTATTTTCGTAAAATTTGAGATTTGTTATTTTGAAAACAGTGGCAACTTAGAAATTGACCAACTAGTTTGTTTACAGTGAGCGTTTTGAAAAAGCAATTTTGTGAATAAATCGAAATTTCACGTGAAGGTTTTGGTTGGATGATTTTTTACGATTTTAGTAAAGGCCTAACTCAACAACAATGCATAGAATCGCTTCGTTCAACTTTTGGTAATGAAGCACCGTCAGAAAAGACTGTTTACAATTGGTTTGCGGAATTTCGTCGTGGCCGTGCGTCCGTCAGTGATGAATTTCGTGAAGGTCGACCAAAATCGGTTGTTATTCCAAAAAAACATACATGCTGTGCGCTACATGATTAAAGAAGATCGGCATGTGACTTACAGTGAAATACAGGCATCCTTAGACATATCGAGGACTGCAGTGCATTCGATTTTGCGTAAACATTTATCTATGAAAAAGATTTGTTCCCGATGGATTCCGCATAAATTGAGCGCAGCTCAAAAAAAAAGGCTCGTGTTAATTGGTGTAAGGAAATGCTCCAAAAATTCGACCGAGGAACTGTAAAATCCGTATACAACATCGTAAAAGGTGACGAAACTTGGATATATTCACATGAATCAGAAACTAAGCAATAATCCACTGTTTGGGTGTTCAAAGATTAACCGAATCCCACAAAAGTTGTTCGTTCACCAAGCACTTCCAAGAAAATGTTCGCTTGTTTCTAAGTTTGTAATACAATGTCGCAGGATCGAAAAACAGTTAACGCTGAATGGGATACAACAATTTGTTTGCCAGAACTCATCGACGAAATCAGGAAAAACAACCGAAAACGTCACATCATTCTTCATCATGACAATGCCAGTTCTCACACAGAAAGTCAAACGATTGATTATTTGCAAGCGAAAAACATCGAATTAATGTCTCATTGCCCGTATTCACATGATTTATCGCCTAACGATTTCTTTGTGCTCCCAAATGTCAAACAAAAAATGCATGGACAGCGATTTTCATCACCTCAAGAAGCTGTTGAAGCCTTCAAAAACTATGTTTTTGAGATACCAACAGAGTGGAAAAAATGTTTCGAGAATTGGTTTGAACGCATGCACAAGTATATCAATCTTATCACATATTTTGCAAAGCAATAAAACAGTTTGTTCCAAATAAAAATTTTCTTTCCTAGTTTTTGTAAAATCTTAAAAGGCTGCCATCGTATCCCTCATAGAAGATCGCAATTTTGACATTTTTTCAGAATCAAATTCTTTTGGATCCATATTTTTTTAGGTGTTTATGTGATGAGACAAAATTCTCCAACAATGGTAAACTAAATAAACAGGCATCACTCGTACTATTACGCACAATAAAATCCGCATTAGATACGTGTAACCCATTTCCAAATAGTTTTTCTGTAAAAGCTTTGTGCGACATAGTAGGTGACCATATTATTAGATCACACTTCTTCCATGAAAATTTAAGTAGACACCGTTATCTAGATTTCCTACAAAATATTTTATTCTAGATACGGGCAGATGTGTAAAACTGACTGCACGACGAAAATTTTGGTACCAACACGATGGGTGCCCTGCTCACTGCAGTTAAATTGTTCGAAATTACTTAAATAATGTATTCTTGGAGTAAATTAAATTGGAAGAGGAGCTGTGCATCTATGGCCGCCATTATGTTGGGTTGCGTCCGCTTTTAAAGAGAGCACCGTAACTTGCCCACCGTGTATATTATCAAATGGTTGGGTTCCCTATTCCTAAAACAAATCGTAGAATTGTAGTGTTGTTATCTATATAGCTATTATAGCGCTTTAATAATTTGAGTTTTTAAAGAAATATTCAGAATTTTAATAAACAAGTTAGGCTTAAATACTTACTAACATGAATGTTCCTAAATAGTGGTATATATGCGTTGCAATGGTGAACGCAAACGGACGCATTTGTATGGTAACATTAAAAATTACAGTCTTGTATCACACATACCATCGAACGTTTCACTCATTACATAAATTAATCACAAGTTCAACTATCATCAATAGGCTATGCTGTAGCTATTAGAAAATATCTTTCGTATTGTGGACTGAGGAAGTGGATCATATTTTACAAGTTAACCAAATAGCATCTCGATCGAGATACTTTGTTTCCTTTGCAAGCTGTATTTTATATCAGTGCATATCAACAGTGCTTTAACTATAATATTAATTATACATAGTATTGTGTCGTTGAATAAAACTACAGTCAAAACCCACAAAATAGATTTAATGTTGTTAAAAGTATAAAATGGTATTGTTAACGTTTTCGAACCCACTTGGGTTCATCTTCAGACTAGTAAGAGAAAGCATCAAAATTACAAAATATTAAGATTGTAGGAAAAATTATTTAAATAAAAACAACCATGAATGAACTAAATCTGACACTTCATAATTAAAGAACTAAACATCTCATGGCAACGCCGAAATTAAATATTATTGTAACGAAAATCAAATCATGATTATAATTATTATTTTAAATTTAAATTTGGGAAACCCAAGCATTTGGGATCGTATTAAGATGGAATACACTGTGTATTCCATCATAATACAATCTCAAATGTAATTTTTCCAGCAATCTTTTAATATCTTGTAATTTTGATATTTTCTCTTACTAATCTGAAGATGAACTCAAGTGGTTTCCAAAACGTTAACAACACCATTTTATACCTTTAACAACATTAAATCTATTTTGTGAGATTTGACTGTGGTTTTATTCAACGACATATCTACCTTATCCCATTATGAGGCCTATGGACATCAACGAGTTTATACATAGTATTGTTACCTGTTAACTCGCTAAATTACCCAAAGTTATAATTTAGTTCTACCAAGAAAGATTTCACTGCGCACACTGCAATTTATTATCAATAATTTACAAATGTTGTACGTATTCAGGGTGTTTCCTAAGTAATGTCGAAAACTTCAGGGGGTGATTCTTTGACCGATTTTAAGACAAAAATTAAGAATACAAGTTTTCCCCAAAATTTTCGAAGTACGGGGTGCTGAATATTTCAAAAAAAATATAATTTTGAAAACTGGAATGACAATGTCACTGGCGTCAATGCCATATTTATAAATTTCTAAACTGTCAAGAAATTGAATTTATCAATTTTGTTGCATAGCTTGTGAATATTATTTTGCTTTAAACATACTTGAGTTTACAAACGCCGAGAAAGCTGACATGCATTACTGTTGTGGTCTTGTGGATGGAAATGCACTGGAGGCAAGGCGAATATACCATGGAAGGTTTCCAGATAGACGATTACCATAATGAGATAAGACGTGTACGCTAATGCATATTACACTGAGGGAATCCGGTTCATCTCTGAAAAACACTAATCTTCCCAGTAGGCCAACCAGGGTTGCAACACCACAACTAGAGGAAGAAGTACTTCGTCAAGTTGAAAAAATTTCTTCCACAAGTACAAGAAAACTTGTGGTACAGTGTGTATGTAATCTACAAAAACTTATGGAGGATTTTGAAATTTTACCAGCTCTACCCGTACCCTATTAAGCGTGTGCAAGCCTAGTTGCCACAAGATTTCCTAAAGCATTTCGACTTCTGTCAGTGGTAACTGGAAGCAGTCGCTCAAAACCCAAATTTTCTGGCTGACATAATGTCCACAGTCTAATTTTTCGAGGGATGCGATTGTGAACTTTCATAACAATTCCAAGGAGCCGAAGAAAATCAGCATTCTATAATGAAAAGCCAATTCTAGCATCAGTTTTTCCTCAACGTATGGAATGGTATTTTTGGAGATAAACTTCATATTTTGTTACCTGAACTCCTTGATCCTTGATGAGGAGCTAAATTGCTAAAGCTAAAGTGAACACTACATCAATGAATATTTTGATTGACAGCCAGTTGCCTTCTATAAATGGTGTATCTACTAAAAGAACTGTTAAAATTTGCAAGTGTAGTGAAATTTGCGAAGTCTTCAACCAATGTAAATATTGTTTCTATGGCTTTACACATATCGATTGAAAATGCTGAAGCAGAATTGTTTGCCATCGACCTGCTAAAAAATGGACAGATTATAGCTGTGCCTACTGATACAGTGTATGGATTGGCTTGTTGCGCAACTGACGTAGATGCAATTAACAAGCTATATTTAATTAAAGCTCGTAACGAGAATAAACCTTTAGCAATATGTGTAGGTAAAGTGAGTGACGTTCAAAGGTGGGCTGTAGTGGACCATTTGCCTAAAGGTTTGCTCTCAGCCTTGCTACCAGGCCCTGTAACATTAGTTTTGCATTGTGCTAATAAATTAGACCAGTCTTTAAGCTCATATGGTAAAGTGGGTATTCGTATACCAGACTACTCGTTCATACGCAACGTTGCTAATGGCTTAAACTGTCCCATTGCTCTTACCAGCGCTAACATTAGCAGTGAACCCAGCTCTGTTAGAATAGAAGAATTTAAGCCGTTGTGGGATCAAATTTCCGGGGTCTTTGATGGCGGAGTTTTAGGAATTGACCATTCTAATCGTGGTGCTTCTACAGTTGTTGACTTGTGTGACCCTGGATCTTATAAAATCATGAGAAAGGGAATTGCCGGACAAGAAACCAGTGATATTTTAAAAAAGTACGGGCTTAAATCGTTAGAAATAATGTGATTTTAATTTTTAAATACTAGTTGAAAGTGATTACGATGCATAAATTAATTAGAAGTGTTAGAGCTGCGACAGGCAGTAAGGAGACTTTAATAAAAAAAATTCAATTACAACACAACTCTCAAACAGTGTTAAAGAAATACAGTTATATACCATGGATGAAACCATATCTAACGATTCACTTCAAATGAGTGAAGCTGAAAGCACATTGTGTGCTGTAATCGAAACTATGTTGTTACACGGACTTAAGGATTCTTTAGTCCATCGAGCCCGGCAAGCTATAGCCGATGTTGATGAACGACCTGAACCTAGCTTTTGGGCACCATTGCTTGTAATTTCACATCGACAAATTATAGATCAGGTAAATTATATTTATTTTCTGTTTTTAAAAATATGAATTAAGATGCTTCTTTCAAATCTTTCTTCTATTTTGTTAAATAAAATTTTAATATTTTCCTATATCAGGTCGTGTAAATTGTAATAGGGACTCCGCGTCGAGAAGTTGAAGCGAACGGACGTGCTATACTTGCTCCACGATTGTAGTAAATTTTTTGTAAAGTTTAGTGCGTGTTTTAAAACATAAGTGTTCAAATTAAATTAAATAAATTACAGTATTGTATTAGAGCCAACTTTTAGCCAGTCAGTTTCCTCAAATAATTAATAGTAGTTGCAAATTAGATCATTTAGTGACGTTTAGGGCAAATTCCCGTGTAGGTCTAAAAACGGTCGTCGAATACGAACAAAGATCTTCCGGTGCTCGAAGATCAGGGCAAGCGTTAAGCTAAAAATAAACTCCAATACGGAGCGAGGGTGGTTTCTCAGAAACGGTTGCAACAGGAAATTCTCGAAATTTACCATATCTTGCCATATCTTTTATTTGGTGTATTTCAATAAATTACTTCATAATTCTTAAATATGAATAGGTCAGCTAGCTTAGTGGTTTAAACTTAGTTGATGCTTTTATTTACCCTAGTTTTAATTAGCCAATTCCTTCATTTCAATAATCAGTGGAAAAAATAAATAAATAATTGTTCATAATTGAAATCATTGTTATTAAGCGTGTACGAACCACAAGAAATTACGCTACTGAAAATCGATTTATTTATCATAGCTAGAAAAGGGAGTGGTGATGGGAAAATTCTGTTGGTGAGTTATTAACAAGAATTTATTAAGAAAATAATAATAATAATAATAATAATAATAATTTATAACTTCAAATAGAAGAAACAAGACCTACTGAATTGCGTTAGTGGATTCATGTATGTCGTCTAGTTCATTAGCATTATTAATCCACTAGTGATAGTTAGCTAAATCGCTTTTCTCTACGTTACAAGATCATCGGAATAAGCATTCCAGTAGTACGGATTGCGCGTATAAGACGAGAGTGCGCACGGACGCGGTTTAGAACAAAACAATTTAGTGAGAAGTGCACGAGAATTATTCAGGGGGAGAGGACCAATGGGGGAGGACTGAGGGAGTACCAACGATCAACGGAACCAGCGACCACCTCCTACTGCTGCTGATGCTGGGGTGCTGGTTCGGCTCGATAGGTGGACCGATCAAAGGGGACAAGGCGGAGGTCAGCAAGTAAACAACAAGGAAACCAGCAAAACGAGGGCGAGAGGAGGAGAACAACTAAGTGATCAAGCAGTCTAGTATTGTAGTCTAGTCGAAGCTAATAGATATTATAACGGTCCCGGGTGCGTACTCAAAATCCCATTGATGCGTAGCTTACTAACTACCCGGTGTTGCAACAGCGGTGTCTTGCGGTATACATTGCAGGCATACTAACGTTGTGCAATGCCCCACCCGATCCCGCCCTATCCCGGAAATTCCTACCCACCTTACTGGCATGGGGTGGGCCTGGCGTATCCAGGATCGACTCTCGAGTCAGCTCCATGTCAGATGATGATGATGATGAACTCCTTGATCCTTGATGAGGAGCTAAATTAGTCGCAATGCAAGAAGACTAGAACATGATTAAAATGAAAACCATACCTGCCACGTTTCTGAGGGTATTTACATCGTAAAATCAGCTTAGGTAGAAAAGGATGCAGTGTCGCAACTTATGGTTTCATCTTAATCCTACCCTGGTTTTCCTATATTACTATTACTACACCTGTGTTATTAGAAGATATTCGACTACAACTGAGGAACACTACCTATGCGGTTTATGCACGATGGTGCTCCAGCTCATTTCAGTATTACCGCCAGGGAGTATTTGAATACAAATTATCGGTCGTGTTGGACAAGCCATGCCAGGACATCGAAAAGAAAACATGACCACAGTGATCTCCAGATATGAACCCCTAGAAGAATTATCCCTTGCAGTTTTTACCATTACTTAGACAGCATCCTGTATAACTGGTTATTTAATATATTATAAACTTAAAAAAGTTTCAGATAAAATAAAAATATATTTCCAATTTAACGTTTACAATTTACATTACGTATGTGTAGCAAACATTAAGTAAGACATAAAATATTAAATATCTTAACAAGTCTTCTGTCTTTAATCATTGGCAAATGTTCACTAGTTAACTACAATTAACGTTTAAAATAAGCATAGTACAACGTTTATTAAACCATCATAATATTTTTTATACATTTTCTAGATGTACTCACATCCTGAGCAGAGCTTATCTTTAGAATTATAAAAACAAACAGTACTAAAAATGGTGTTTCCTAATGCCCCTTAAAATAAGCAACTGACCGTAATTTTTTACTAAGTGGGTACGAAATTCCAACCTTAATGAAATTTTAATGACACATGTGGAGCAAAAAACGTATAGTTTGTTAAAGCACCTCGTTGTGGGATAATCTTAAACAATTTAATAATTTACCTCAACATTGTTTTAGCATAAATTGACTTCTACTAAGCGAAATCCTCCTGAAATAATAATAGCAGTACTATTACGAATATTTTGACGCCATTATATATATTAGTTTGCATATGTTTTTTGGGGTGTTAATATTTTTACCTAATGACCCCTAATTTATTTCATTAAACTGCAGCTACAGAAACCTCTTAACCGTTTTTATTTAATTTTTATTGTCAGTCAACAATCAGATGCGATATTGCAGGATAAAATGTTTTCAACGAATATATCACCTCGGTAGCAACCATGTTTAAATAATAATAATAAATCATGAAGACACCATATGTACCGAATAAGTTTCATTTTGGAAATATTAAAAAATTCAGAAAACTGCAGTCGCTGTTTGTTACTTCTCCGAAACAATTAGGATAATAACATGTGCGGTATATATGCACGCAAAGTAAAATACGACAGACCGGAATATATCGAGTCTGCTTACAAAACGCCAAATGTCGGTGTTTAATACGAACACGAAAAGCATCAACACATTCTGTAATTCTAATATTTAAGTTCCGTACAAAAATATTACAGTAATTAAAGGAATCTTGAATACAAGGTTTATCAATTTAATTCCTGGATTGACTGTACTGGAGCTGCTTTAAATTAAACCAAAAGTAAAGCAGCACACAACAGTTCACAGTTTTATCAATAGATGGTCGTCAACCGAAGATCGAACAGCTGTTAATGTCAGCAGAAATCGCTAGCGCGTACATCGTATTTCTGTCAGTCATCATGGAGCAACGATTGAACATTATATTTTGCTGCTTTAGGGAAAAGTCCAGCAGAAACTTATAAACTTATAAAATGTAGAACATTGTGGTTGTACCATATGCAGCCACAATAGTATGTAAATGGTTTAACCGTTTCAAAGATGCACGTGGGCAATAAACAACAAGCAGAAGGCCTTCGAAACCACCTTGAAAAGATATTTCAGCCAAATGGAGCACTGTGTGCGGAAGATGGAAGAGAGGAGGGAGAATTAAAATTCGTCACTCCACAAGAAGTGGCAAAAGAAATTAAGGAAAACATACATAAAAAGCTCCGGGATTTGATTTAATAACAGAGAAAGTATTGAAACACCTACCTACAAAAGGAATACTTAAACTAGCATAATAAATGCAGCATTTCGACTAAAATATGTACCGAACCTATGGAAGGTAGCCGAAGTCATAATGACACAGAAAGCCAGGAAAACCACCGAATGAACCAGCATCATATCGCCCATGTCGCTCTTACCGATAATTTCAGCTATTTGAAAAATTATTACTCAGAAGATTCAAACCAATAATAGAAAGAAAAGAAATGATACCAAAGCACCAGTTTGGATTCCGAAACCAACATTCAATTGTATGACAAGTTCACGGGGTAATAAATACCATCGAGAAAAGTCTGCTCAGCAATTTTCTTAGATGTTGCCCAGATGTTGCATCAAGCTAAGTCATAAACTAGAAAAAAATCTGCCTAATAGTTTACTGAACTTCTGAAGTCTTACATCGCAGACAGACTATTCAGAATCAAGCAAGAAGAGGAATACTCCAACTTATACGAAATTAAAGCAGGGGTACCACAAGGCAGTGTATTGGGGCCAATACTATACCTATTGTACACCAACGACATCCCGTCAACCATTTAGATAACAATAGCCAGGCAAAAACAGAGGAACTGCATCGTGCTCAGACTTCATTCAGACTTGTAGAGACACTGCAAATTTTATTGACTGCACTGTCAGTGGTCATTGTGCATGGGTATTTTAGGTCGATCTTGAGACGAAACGCCAGCTGAACATGGATTGAAAAATCATCACAAGACTCAAAAAGTTTCGTTTGCAAAAATGCAGAATTAAAAACATGTTGACCTTTTTCGATAAGCATCTAAAAAAGTGTCTGAAGTACAAACAATAAATAATTTATTCTACGTTGAAGTAATAAACAGATTACTACAACACATTACTCGAATGCGATCCCAATTTTGAGAAAAGGATGGTTGACTTTTGTTACATGAGAATGCACCTACCCATTCTACACTGATAGGGTAGTCATTTCTCATCAAACACGGCGTTATGAAAATCAATCATCACCTGGCTTGGCACCAGCAGACTTTCTTCTGTTTCTTGAGGTGAAAACTGGTCGCAAAGGGAAACGTTTTCAAAACGTAGGAGATATACAGAAAAATTTAACCACCGAGTAAAGTGTATTTCATTTTACCGTGCTAGTACGAGAATAAAATTGCGAAACCTTGTAAGACTAATTTCCATTCAATTGATTGTAAAATATTTAGATATTTGCCTGTATTTCAGCTTGTTCAATGGGTGTTCAGGCAAGATTTTTATAAATCTGCCTAGTAACGCTAGGTTTCGAACCCAAGACAGAATTGAAGTTATGTTCAGAAAGTGAGCACTCTATCAACTGAGCTACTACCACACACAATTTCTCAATCCGGGTTGCAACTGTTCATTTTGCTAATGCTACCTGTATTAGGTGATAGTTTTAGATACCGATTCAGAATTTATTGAAATTGTTTGTTGGAACAGCCATATCTGATAGTAACATAGTATTAAATACTTCCAAATTCCATTCATAAAGATTTAAGTGTGAAAATAATATTCTATAATAATTGCTACCTGTGTATTATTTTAGTCTAAGAAAATCGTAAAAATACTTGCATCTAATTCCGATAAACAACCCTGTGCTCTCGCCTGACAATAATTTTTATTTTTAAACAACATTTTACAGATACTTATCAAATGTCACATACCGCCTGAGTGACTGACAACCGAAAAGCGGTGCATATACAGCTACGACATGCGTTTACATAAACAAAATTCATGATCGCGCAACTTAACACTTTTTATTATCTGCTAAAGTAATTTACATTTCTAATAAAAGTTAGTTGTTGTAATCATTATTATTTATTATTATTTTCTCATTTTCGTATTCATTCACTCAATTATATTCTTAGCTGCAATTCTTGGAATGCATCTAAGGAAAACAATAAGTTTATGCATAATTTCTGTCCGTATATGTAAATCACGTCGTCACAGTTGTTAAAATATCTGCGATATTAATTTGCAAATTTTTAATAAACCCAACAATAACTGTTGTTTAGGTTGACAAGTCGTTTGATTTATTACTCACACATCAATCTACTTGTAAATGTATTACCGTGTAACTCGTTTAATATTTATTACATAAGACTAGATTAGATCTTGAAGTACACTGTTAGAGACATACTAGTTAAACAAAGAACTGTAAGCTGAGCTTTAGTTAATAAAATTTGGAATTTTTTATAATTATGTCGATATAATTTTGTATTCACAAAATATATCAAATACAAGAAGCGTTTCAGTTTCGATTACTTACACCGTTTCAAAATGGAGGTTAAGTTCAACGTATGATTTTAAAATAAAATGCAATTATATAACATTCTATTGTAATAAAAAACCAACTGCATTTCTGTAAATATATACAGAATTATTCATATAAGGTTATAAGCCTGCATATACGTTATGCAACCCACTTTACAACAACTAGTTCACCGTAACTATAATTAGAATTTTTTCAAGACGAATGACAACAGAGTAAAGGTAAATTAGAAGCAGATCTACCCCCTCGTCGTTGTTATACATTTTGGTTTGTATGATATTTAATCACAAACTATATTCTTTGCAACATTTGTCACTTAAACAAGAGTTTGGTGCGTGTAACTCCTTATGTATAAAAATTCCAATTAGGACGAGCTATGAATGCAAAATGGGTTGCATAACAATATGTACAGGGTGTCCCGTAACTTGTCTATAAGCGACTCGTAGCGGTGTTCCCTGATGTTCCTTGAATGCAAATATGTTGAATATTTAAAAATCCGCAGAGTAGTTTTCTCTTGCAAACCAAGAAAAAATAGAAACTTGGCAACATTGGAATTGAACTTCAGAGTGATTTAGAAAGCATTTTCGAACACATGTTTTTTTTTAACAAACGTCAAAAATCACTCTGTATTTTTAATTATTTATCCATATTTATAGGAATGAACAGAACGACCAACAATAACGAAATAAAAATAAAAAAAAAATATTAAATAAAATTGTTCAATGTTACAACCATCAACATTCACACAAATGCTGCTGCTTGGTTGACGCGGTTTTCCAGTTCCTAATGCCATTTACAGAGGTTTGATACACCAAATCCATTAAAAATCCCCCAGAAAAAATCTAGGGGTGTCAAGTCCGGAATTCTTGAAGGCCAAAGCACAATACCGTCCCGTCCTATCCACCTACCAGAATAGTGTTGGTTTAACCATATCTGAACATTCATACCAAAAGGTGCTGGAGCAGCTTCCCGATGCCACCATATATCAGGCCTTGTTACCAGTGGCACATTTTCTAAAAGAACTGGTACTGTTGCATTTAGAAAAAGTAATTAATATAGAGCTTTCCGCCTATTTGGACTGATAATTGCATTGTATGAAGCGGTGCAGGTTTTTTAAACCTACAGCACTCAGGCCATAGGCCCATTGTGCGATCCGCCCTATTAGGGCTCGTCCTCAAAAAGCCCAGTGCCCACCGCGAAGGCTAGCAGCTGGTTTAAGGGGATGAGCTGTAAATCTTCCGCTTCCAGTATTCCAGCCCCAAGATATTTGTGCCGCAGCCTCATGAGACTGAGGCATTGGCACATTATGTGAAGAGAGGATTCGTCCCCTTCATGGCATAATCTGCAAGTGGGATCGTCTATAATGCCGATCCTATGTAGGTGTTTGTTCAGGTGATAGCAGCCCGTTAGGAGTCCTGTTAGGGTCCTGATTTGCTTCTTGTTAAACTTTAGGAGCTCTTGGAACTTTGGTAGGGATTCCTCTCCGATAAAGAGTTTAGCCTGCCTAGGTCCTAAGCGAATTGGGGTTTCATCAACTTCTTCATTTCTAGTTTTGCATTGTGGTATTCCGAGAACTGGTTCTGGTCCGAACGGGTGCCCATTAGAGCCCTGTCTGGCCAGCGTGTCCGCCTCTTCGTTGCCATTGATGTAGCTGTGGCCTGATACCCACAGCATTTTTACTGAGTTGTGTTCACAGAGTCGCATCAGAGCCAAGCGACATTCAAGCACTAGCTCCGAAGTTACTCTGGAAGACTGTAGGGCTTGGAGAGCTGATTGGCTGTCCGAGCAAATGTAGATGTGTTTGTTTGCGAAACCTCTTTCTAGATTTTCATGGGTGCAGACCAGTATAGCGTAAACTTCGGCCTGGAAAACGGTGGCGTACTTGCCGAGAGAGAACGAAAGTTTTACTCTTTTGTGATTCGCCATAGACACCTGCGCCTGTACCATCTTCGGTCCTAGAGCCATCTGCAAACCACACAGGGCCCTTGGGAGCCAGAAGGTTGCAGTTTTGGATCTAGCGGGAAGGACGATTTTGTAAGGTGTGTTGAAGAAGTATGTGGTGAGCATAGGGTCACTTCTCGTATTGAAAATGACATGGGTCACCGCCAACCTCGGCAGGGCCCTCATGTGCCCCAGTGGTACCCCTGCAGCATTTGACCACTGCCCAGCACACTTGAGCTTGTAAGCTGCCTTCCTAGCCTCAGCCTCAATCACTATGGGAAGGGGCGCAAGTCCGAGAAGTGCCTGCAGAGCCGAAGTGGGGGCAGTTCGCATTGCTCCTGTCACTTCTATACACACTAGTCGTTGGAGTTGACCAAGACGTTTTATTGTGCTTAATGGGGTGGTAGAAGGCCACCACACCAAGGCCGCACAGGTTTGGACTGATAAGAGGACCAATTAGGAAAATATCTGTAATTCATGCCCAAACATTAATACTGAACCGAACTTGATGATTTCGATCATAAGTGGCGAGAGAATTTTCTTGAGCCCAATTGTGGTTGTTGCGTAAGTTGTATACATTGTCGCGGGGGAATGTAGCTTCGTCCGTCCACGAAATTCTGTTGGTGATGTTATGATTCAAAGCGCGCTGGTGCAGAAGCCACTGGCAAAAAAGAACTCGTTGTTTATAATTAGCTGGCAACAAATGCTGAACCTTAATTTTTTTATAAGGTTAGAAATTATTATCCTGAAGGATACGGTGAACCGTAGACATATGCAACTCCAAGGTTCTAGCAATACCTCGAGTACTTGCCCCTGACTGTGCCTCAATTATCTCTAAGACGTCTTCCTGAACGTTTGCCAATATTTCTCGACCATCTTTTAAGCCTAGATTAATGGCAGTGAATCTGAATTTCATGGTTTTGATGACATAAAGTTTGAAACTGAAGAGTGATGGTGAGAAGAATTGAACCTACGAATCTTTAAAATGTCAACATATTTGCATTGATGGGGCGCTAAGGAAGACAGCTTATAAATAAGTTTCGGGACATCCTGTATACAGACTCGTTATCTTATAATGTGAATAACTCTGTATGTGTAATTTTTTAAGGATTTTTAGAATCTTTTAAAACATAATAATAGTACAGTACCTAACATTAATAAATTCAAATATTTTTTGTTTTACATGTTTTAGGTTATAGGTAAAGGATGTGGCACAGAAGATACATACTCTAGAATCTTCAGAACTATTATTATATACTATATTAGAAATACAAACTAGTCTCTAACAAGGAAAGAATTCGTATTGATCGAGGTCACTTCGAAGAAGCTTCTATTTTCCAAATTTAAATAATACAAAAAGAAGTGATATGATTAGTATTCATTATCAATATTTTTTAGAAAATGTTTATTAAACAAAAAACGGATTTAGTCTATGGCTACTACAGATTTATTTTCAACAAGATGGTGCGTCGATTTGTCATCCGCAAGATGAAGAGAATCATCTAAATATATCAGTTTTTACAATGTTTGCTAATAATTACTGATTATTAAAATCTGGTTAAACTGAACAAATTGTAGATATTTTATGGAAATATTAGATATTTGTTTCCTCAGATTAGCGTAGCGCTAGAAAGTAATATCATTATCAAAATCGCTACCTATTTTTGAATATTTATTAAACGAAAATTTATTAAAAATAAATAATTTTATTAATCCTGTTTTACATTTAGTAAGATCCACCGTGAAAAATAATTGAAAGGTTTTAATTTGTTATCAAAGCGCATAGAAATTGCCGTAGTATTAGTTAGTATTACTGAAAATAAAATAGTTTAATCTATTTTATTTTCAGTAATACTAACTAATAATTAAAGACAATTAGTTTTCCAAAATTATTTCTATTCTCTAATTTCTATTATATTGCAAAATAACACAAAAGCCAACTGATCTTATATACATATAGTCCTACAACACACAAATGTTCTATGTATTTTCAAATATTTGGGCCTTTCTTAAACATTTAATAAACTATGCACTAAATTGGACCAATAGAAGCAATTTCTAGAAATCCCAATTATTTTTCAGTAGCAATGAATGAATTTGTCTTATAGTTTTCAACATCTTAGTAAGACGAGTTGACTTGACACAAGCTCTAACCTTTTTATGCAGGAAATTATACTGGTATAACTAGTAAGAAGTTCCTTTTAAACTGTTAACTTCTTCTTCTTCGTCTTCTTCTTTTTCTTCTTCTTCTTTTTCTTTTTCTAGGCCTTCCAATCCATTGGGATTATAGACAAACCTAAATTCTTTCAATCATTTTTTATGGTCGATTACACTATGTTGGTGTGGTGGTAGCTTAGTTGGTAGAGCACTCGCTTTCAGGGCAAAACTTGAGTTTAATTCCCCAACTTGTGCTGCAACCCACCACACAGAAATTCTAAAATCCGGTTAGCCACCGTACTATCTTAACACTAAAACATCCTCTAGAAGTTCTGTTGTTCGATTTAGATTTTACACTGTATATTCCCGCGTCTCCACCGTAGCGCTGAGGAGAAACACGTGGCAGAGGAGCGGCCAGTGTCCAGTGGAATGAAAAGGTTGTTAATGATGAAGAAGTTCCTTACGTGTGATACCGAATGGTTTAATTCTAGTGAACAATTTATAGATATTACAAACTGAATATGGATTACTAGACATCAAAGAATTATATGTTCGGCACCTTACAAATAAATTATCATTTTTTTAAGTCTGTACTCAAAAATGAATAGGGATATTTTAATATAAAGCATATATGTTTGTAGTTGGCGGCCAATGGTCGTCTATTATTGATAATTAGAGAAAGCGGCAATGTTCGATGTTAAAAAAACAAAAGCAATAGAATCCAGTTGCAATTGTTTAAGCGTATTAGTGTCAAGTCGAATTTGTGTGTTTGATTGAATGATCGTTATTGTCTTCTTAAGATCTTTTTTGTTCACTGTTTTTTATTCGTGTGTTACATTTGTGTTCTTAATAATAACAAATAATGCAGAGAAACCATTTAACAATACAACAACGAAATTTAGCCGTTGCTATGCACGCCTGGTCGACATTGCTGATATGTTAGGAACCACGCAGAGCGTAATTTCACGTGCCCTTGCGCGGCTTAGAGAAACAGGTACAACTGCAAGAAGGCCTGGAAGTGGATCTTTTCACATAACAATACCTCGTGAAGATCGACTTCTGGTAATTAATGCAAGAATGCACTGCCCGACATCTACAGCAAGTGTTTCAGAATGCCACAGGAAATCAAATCTCCGATCAAACTGTGAGAAATCGATTGTTTGAGGGAGGACATACCTCATACCGCTCCCTGAGATGTCCTGCAAGAACTGTGGCTCAATGGAAACACCGGGTGGAATGGTCAAGACGTACGCTTCAAGTGGCGACACCGTGGGATGATATGTTTTTGCACGAGTCCAGATATTGTCTCAGCAATGATAGCCGGCGCCAAAGGGTATATCGTAGTGTCGGACATCTTACCTTATCTCAGTATACCCAACCAATCGTTGTCTTTGGTGGTGGTGGTGTTATGGTATGGGTTGGAATTTCGTTATGGTGGCGTACTAACCTCCATATCTTTAATGGTACACTCACGGGCAAACGTTATGCCCAAGTGATCATTATGGACCATGTTCTAAACCATCGCAACGCTATTTAACGGGAATGTTTTGTTTTTCCTGATGACAACGCAAGGCCGCATCGTGCTCGGGTTTTTTTAGAGATGCTTCGAGATGAGGAAATAAACCATCTTGCTCTTCCTCTGCTATATCCAGACCTCAACCCCATCGAACATGCATGCGATCTTTGATTTTCATTATAATATTGTTAAATTTCTTCTTTAAGCGTACCTTTGTTGTAATTTTCACGTTCATGACTAAAAAGACGTTACATTTTGCTGTTTTGGTAGTTTCTTATTATAAATGCAATTTGTGTTGCCTTTAAGTATCTTACACTGCAATTTCCCTATTCAGTTTTGAGTAGTTTAAACCTAAAATGCCAGCTTAAACTATTTTTCTGGGAGAAAACGTACAACCTGCTCGAAATAAAATTTATATTGTCATTAATTATAATTTCATTAAGATATAATGCTAATTAATAATTGATTAATTTGTTACTGAACTAAAAAGTCTTGAGTTTTCCTAAGCAAATTTCCAGCAGTAAAATGAAGTCACTGCTTTCGAATAATTAAATATTTAAGCATTTTTACCATGTCCCGTTAGTTGCTTTTATGCAAATTTGATACCGTGTCATGCGTGGCATTATTCCGAACTGTTCCCAGACGGTTGCAGTAAATAGTTTTTATGAATACCAATTTTTTGGTAAAACGCATTCAACGGAATCGACACTCGTGTATGTATAACCGATTTTATAGCGGATGCTTAAAAATAAATTTCTGATGATTGGTACCAAATTACATAAACAATTTCCGTCAACCGGCATGCAACCTCATTCTTCACAACAACGAACGGTATACCTATTGAATTATTCTTCAAAAATAAAAATGCAAATATTAATAGCTCTGCTAATTTTGACTAATTATATGTTCTTTATATGTTTTTGAAACTATTATTTTTTTACAAACAGCCAGTCGACCTTTATGACAATCTCACGCTTTTTCAACGAAACCGCATTGGACGTCCTTCTCTTAGAGGATAAAAATAAAATAAACGTCAAGGAAAACGGATATTATTTGTAGATAATCTTCTACTTAGTTTGTAACAACACCTCATTAAAATACCTATATTGGTATTTCTGTAATTTGCTTCCACGGCATTCCTATCGCCACAGAAACCCTCCAAATTTCTCACAAACCCCTGAACCACAACTTCGTCCGTAAATCTCATCCCCAGAAAACCCCGGAGGAAGCTGAAACGCCCCCCGACCGCCTTCTTACCTCACTATATGCATACTTCCCAGATAACCTCATTACCGTAGTGGAAGATATTCCACTAGCAATGCGGTGAACATAGAATGACCAGACGTCCCAATTTTTCGGGCTTGATCCCTGTTTCGAGTTAAATGTCCCAATGTCCCCAAGATATACGTTCAGGACAATTGTGTGTCTCGATTTTCAGATACCCGGATACATAATATTTAACTATCGTTTACGATAGGTAAACAATTTGTAGAAAATCCGAGACAAAAATCAGAGATGAGATCCGATTATATTCGATCGCTACTACTCAAGAGACCGTGTAGTGTCAAATGTGAGTATCATGTGCAGTGCACGACTGTGCAGACTTTGTAGACTGCAGTGTGTACTATACGTTAGCGATCATCAATCCACTCTTCATATAAAATCAGGGGTGAAAATATGCCGGAACACCGTCCCGGTAAAAGATTTGGAAACATAAACTTATTTCCAGTTAAAAATTACCAGGCAACAGAGTAAAATAATAGTTTATTTTTCGTAAACAATCTAAAGCAAACCAAAATGAACACAAAATGATTTCTCTCTGAAATTTGTGCTACTTATATACCCGTGCGATGAGGGATAGCGAGTGGCAGGAGGTAGAAACACGGTCAACAATCGTCCGTTGCACACGACACCAACGTGTATATCACAAACTTATTGTGTTTCGATTTTTTAAGCGCCCAAGAAGTTGCATACCGGCAAGACATTTTTTCTTATTTCACCCCTGGATAAGAAGTAGATTAGGCGAAGGTAATCATAAAAGATCTTTAATTAACAATATTTAATAAAGTATTAATAACATACATTTCTGATAACTTGCGCAAATGTTGAAAAATAAATGTAACCGAAATAGTTTGATATTTTAGTCACCATGCCCCGATTTTTAATTGAATCGATATGGTTACCCTAGGTAAACACACACTACTCCTAATCCTTTCAGATAACCCACAAAGACCAAAGTCTGAAGCAACCAACACGGAACCTACCACACACCAGCACCCGCAAGCTAACCACCCAGCAGCAATCCACCATCGCTAGCCCTCATAGAGAATTCTACGAGCATAGGCAACACAATCAACACCTAAATAACGTTGGCGATTGCCTATAGGCCTTCCAACGAAGCGTACCATTTTTGAATAATCGACTGACTAGAGCAACTATCCAACTTAAAACGTTTATAACTCGTCGATAACCTGTATTGTTGAGAGAGAATGAGTAATAGGTTGGGAGATACTAATAGTGATAAATTAGAATAAAAAATTAATGTGAATGTAAGTCTAAAATTCAGTCCTGAAACACTACGTGTTATCAGTGATTAAAAATCTAGTATTGCAACCCACCATACAGAATTCTGCAATCTAGTACAGTATTGAAAATATGGGGTTTCAACGTCTAAAACCTTGTTTAGTATGTCTGCTGTTTAGATTCAATATTAAAGTAGATGTTCCCGGTGTGTCCACATTATTAGTGATGAAAATGTGGAGAAATAGTAGAGCGTAAAAATTATTCAGGAAGCATAAATACTAACCACTACGTGGAGGCCGACCTCGGTGGTCTAGTGGTTAGCGCGTTTGCCTTTAGATCCGAGGGACGCGGGTTCAAACATGGCTGAGGTCGGCGAGATTTTTCTAGCGGGGAAAAATCTGAAAATGCGCCTTCTGTCGGATAAGAAGTAAAGCCGTAGGTCCCGTGCCACTGCGA
>JABXWE010010730.1:0-37673 GCA_014611495.1 Limonius californicus | reverse complement strand
TAAGTTATTAGGTTTAATTAACAATTTTCGACTATATCCTGTGATCATTCTATACATCTAAGTAGATTAAATGTTCCAATGTAATGGAAAAGTAGGTATATTGTACAATCTTTAATATAACCTATAAAAACAATACAACTCCAATTTATATTTTAGATATTACACGAAAGCATTCCATAATTGATATGTTAAAAATAGCATATTAGTAAATTCCCATTGCAAAACTAGTGAAGTGTATCAATTCCTGAACACCAGGTGGGTAACTTTCAGAACTGTTTGCTGATGCAATGGAAATACAAATACTCTTTAAATGTGTATTTTAGAGTTTGGCGTTTCAATATGGATTATATAGTCAATTTAAATGAAGAACCTAAAAGTGAGAATTTGTTTCCATCCACTGTGAATGTCGAAGAAGAAATTTTGCCGAGTAGGTTGAACACGAATGGTAAATTAATACTATTCAGTAAAACGAACAGCAATTTTAATACCACAAATGTCGGCTAGAAAAAAAATTAATTTCGCTTAGGTGCTAACATTTATCACTATGAAAACATTATAGTTTGAATGGAATCTGTTATTATTTGGCGAATGGGGGCAAGATACTTTAATGCTTGAATTAGTTGTGTTCATATGAAAACTATTTTGTTCTAATTTCACAAAATTAGTAATAGCATTATAATTCAGTATTTAGTAAAGAAAGCAATACTAGATTTGGGCGATGTGTTTTTTCATTTATGTTACTCTTATTTATTAATGCATATTTTGAATGTATTGCAGTTAAACAAGAAGTTTCGTGCAAGAAGCAAATAAAAGTGGAATTTGATCAATATGAAACCAATGTCGATACTAAAATCGGTCTAAAACTGGTAGATGGAGACTTACATACTAATCATGATGATGATACTAACATCAAGTTGGAATTGTTACATGAGGAGGTAAATATAAAAACTGAAGAGTTCAATAATTATGAAAATCAAACAACAGAGCTTACTGGAGATACAACCTTTTGGTGTGATATTTGCAGTTATAAATTTTTCAAAGTGGACGACTTAGATCGACATACTAAAAGTCATATTAAAAAAAAACATAGTGTTAATGATCATAAATTAACACAAACCAGTGCTCTAAAAGTGTGTATGAAGACTCAGACGAAAGAAAAACCATTTCAGTGTGATCAATGTGACTATAAATCTGTAAACAAAAAAAATTTAAAAGCTCATATGAAGATTCATACTGGGGAAAAACCATTTGAATGCGGTTTTTGCGGTTACAGATACGCAAAAGAAGATGCCTTGCAACAGCACATGAATGCTCACACGGGGGAAAAGCCATATCTGTGCACTCTATGTAATTATAAGTGTGGCAACAAAAGTACTTTGAGAGCACATATGAATACTCATACAGGGGAAAAACTATTTCAGTGCAATTTTTGCAGATATAAATGTAGAAGAAAGGGTACATTACAAGAACATATAAATATTCACACAGGAAAAAAACCGTTCAAGTGCAGTATATGTGATTATCATTCTGCATACAAAAGAAATTTACATGCACATATGAAAACTCACACGGGTGAAAAACCATTTGAATGCAATTTTTGTGGTTATAGGTGTACTAGAAAGACTACCCTAAAACAACACATGAATAATCACGCGGGAGAAAAACCATTTCAATGTAATCTGTGTAGTTATCAATCGGCATACCAGGGTAACTTACAGACGCATATGAAAACACATACCGCAGAAAAACCATATCAGTGCGATCTATGTGATTACCAATTTGCACACAAGCGTAGCTTACAGATGCATGTGAAGTGTCATGCTGGAGAAAAACCATTTGAATGCGGTATTTGTGGTTATAAATGTACAAGAAAAAATACTTTACAACAGCATATGAATGCTCACACGGGAGATAAGCCTCATCTGTGCACTCTATGCAATTATAAGTGTGGCAACAGGAATACTTTGAGAGCACATATAAAAACTCATACGGGGGAAAAACTATTTCAGTGCAATTTTTGCGTATATAAATGTAGAAGGAAATGTACATTACAAGAACATATGAATATTCATACAGGAGAAAAACCATTCAAGTGCAGTTTATGTGATTATCAGTCTGCATACAAAAGAAATCTACAAGCACATATGAAAACTCATATGGGTGAAAAACCATTTGAATGTGATTTTTGTGTTTATAAGTGTACTAGAAAAGATACCCTAGAACAACAGATGAATAATCACGCAGGAGAAAAATCATTGTAATGAAATTTGTCTAGTTGTCAGTCCACAAACCAAAGTAGCTTTTAGGCACATATGAAAACATACTGGGGAAAAAGCATATCAGGACGATATATGTAGTTATCAATTTGCCCACAAAAGGAGCGTATAACTGCATATAAAACCTCATACTGGGATAAAACTATCTCATTGTCATCATGTTATAGATATTATGGTACTCTACGAATACTAAAAAAGTGCAATTAATTGGGTACTGTTTCGTACATAATATATCTTTGAGATATTAGTAACCATCCAGTTAAAGGGCAAAGCTTGCTAGTCTATACAATACTACTTAAATCTAGGTACAATTTTTACAGATATTTTTAGCTATGGCAGCTTTTATGTATTTTTTTAAATTTAAACATGTGCTTTCACGATAGGATTAAGCAATACCTAAAAGTCTCTGCAATTTTTGGAAAAGTATGTTGTTTAATTGAAATAAATAAATATTTTTTTGAATGTACTTGTTTTTTAATGAAACACGCAATTCAAAAATTAAAGCATAAGGGATTTACAAATCTCAAATTGTGTACTTTTTGTTGATGGAGATTAATATTTAAATTAAATAGCATTTTGAATTTGAGGACTAAAATCAGCAGACTGACATTTTATGAAAAAAATATTGAAACGCCCTGGTAACTGAATTAGTGTCATCAAGGATTTGTCTGATGTATTGACTGCACCTTATCCATAAGATTTGTAACTTGCGCTTATTTAAGTCAAATTGATCCAAGTTTAAATTGCAATTTATACCATCTTGGGTTTATTTTTACTCCAGATATGTTTCCTGTAGTACACCAATAAGTATATACACAATATATTTATAACATATTACTATTTTTATAAGAGTTAACAAAATCGGCAAATGGTACTAGTATTTGTATATAAATATGGATTGTCTGTAGAATTGGGGTCTTTCACAACCAGTCATTAATGTAAAGGTGGATTCTCTTAAAATTAATTGTAGAATGCTTACTCTCGGCAATTTGCACCTGCTATTAATACACCTTGTTTTAATGTAATTTCTTGAGTGTAATTGCAAACCATTGGTCAGATTTCTTTTCCATCGCCATTACATCACTTTGTTGGTTTTGGTATATGTTGTGTAAGGTAAAAGAGACACGATGAAGGTGGCATGATGGTTGGTAGTGAGAGGTCACTGATAAACATTGTAGTACAAAAAAGCATATTACAACCCATTGTAGTATTATTTATGACTCGGTTACGATACAAATATATTCTTGAATTTTCTCAGATAGTTGTTATAGTTCCTTATAGAATGAAAGTCAACTAGCTTAATATTCACGTAATGTGTAGAATCGTTAATAGTCCAGAATAGGTGACAGCTTTTCCACTATAGTCTTCTCTCTTGTTTTGTCAAATAACATAGTTAAAGAACACAGTGCAATTTGCAACCATCCTCGGTAGAGCGCGGTAGAGCTAATATTATAAAAAATTCGATTTTAAAATATTTGCGGTCCTATTCAGAAGCTGTGGGGTAGCAAGTGGGATATTTATTAAACTAATACACTTCTATTTTCATTTCCCTGCTAGATTTGTCAAAGAAACAATATCACAATTAGTAAATACAATTCAATAAAATGTTTGTACTGGGCAAGCGATATATGATTAACTTAGACTTCTAACTCGAATGTCAGTTTCAGTACTCCAAAAAGAAACAAAAGCCTCTGTTGCAGTTAACAATACAAATTTTGAACATTTGCAGCTTTCCGCTTTAGATAAAAATATATTCAGACTCCTTTCCGTTTTTGGTACATTTTGATTCGCACCGGTATAGACGTACCTAAGTGCGGTTAAAATAGAAGCGGACCGCTTTATACAAGGACGCCATACACTAAAGAAGAACAAAATTAGTACCAAATTTTCGGCAAATGGTCAATAAATAAGGCTTAAAACCGAAGGCCTGAATGTTTAGCCCAGGTTGCTAGGCGATTAGGAAATATACGATTTAAGTGTTTCTATAAGACTGGACCTGCATAATTACGCATCCGTTTTTAAGTTGTAAATGAATAAACATAAATGTTTCAAATATACATAGGAGTCTTCGAAGATGCGTTTCGTAAATAAATATTAAAGGGTTTTGTAGGCCTTCCAAATCAATTGTTTAAATTTTTACGGTTGTGTTAATTTTAAAGATTTCATTTTGGTTACCTTGATAAAAAAAGTCAAGATAGAAGTATGTAATATATTTGTTATTGGCGCACGTCAATGTTTGTTGAACATCAGAAATGGGATTGTAGGAATAAGCCACATCTACAATATTTTAGCTTTATACTGAAAATTAAAAATATAATGAAGTACTTCTCCTTCTCCTCGGTCCATTTACCCTCGAGAGGGTTTGGTGACAGCGATTCTCCAGTTCTCCCTGTCCTGAACTAGTTAGACGGCATCGTATTACTCTGTGTGTAGCAGATTTTCAACTTGATTAGACCAACGAGTTGGCGATCTGCATCTTGGCCTCTTGTCTTCTGCCTTGCCTTTAATCATACGTTTTTCGATTGTTCTTGTTCGCCTGGAAATATGACAGAGATATTGAAGGTAAGAGCGACCGGGTGGTGATATGTAGTTCGTCCAATATCGATGTATTAATATCCTATGTTCCGTCCACGTCGGTATACCCACATTTCGAAGGCATCGATGCTGGAGACTTCTTCAGCGACCACGTTTCTGATGCGTAGGTGACTATGGAGAATATGATCGTTTGTACTAGTCTAAGTTTTGTGTTCTTAGTGATGGCGGCGTCCTTCCAAATTCTGGTAAGTTTAGTGGTTGCCGATCGCGCGATGTTTATTCTGCGTTCTACTTCACTTTCGTTCCTCCGCCGTTCGTTAATAGAGAACCTAAATAATATATATATATATATATATATATATTTATTTTGTACCGAAGCGTTACTAATTGTGTATGATTATTTTGACATTTAGGACTCCGTTTCAGTCGTTTACATGCCGTTTATAAGTTTTTTAGATTGATTTATTGATTTTTGGGTAATATTATTGTGTACCGACCAATGTCTTTCCGAATGCACCCCGTATTATTTTTATATTTTAGAAGTGTTCACCGATTTATGTAAATATAATTATATACCGTTTAAATTATACTTTGAATTTAAGGCCGAACAAGGTAATTTATCTATTATGCACCATGAAGCAACACTGTGAATTCCTAGTTTGTTTTGTTACTATTATCAGAGACAGTTTTATTTTGATACCGTTATTGGAGGGATGTTTAATTAGAGTTTACGTTTATGTATGATCAATTAGCATTAATATTTATATCCAAATCTTGTAAGTTGGTTTATTCGAATTGCGTTTACGAGTGGAGATCAGATAACCGCGTCTACAGAATAAAAGTGATAGCGATGTATACCCTACTTTCAGCAGGGATGCGCAAACCGAACTAGATACTGTAGAAAACATATAATGGGCGGGTATAAATTCACGCTCTTGAGCATTGAAAGGCAGTTCCTCCGTAGCAGTCCCATGACGGTCCAGCAGCTCCAACCGACCAGCGAGGAATTTCAGCGAAAAAAAAAGTCCAGATACATCCCAACCTTGGGGCACTGTTCAGGTGAGGAATTGTACTATTTCGGCAACATTTGCTACCGTTCAGATTTTATAACGTTCTCTCTCTCTTTCTCCAACCGAACCTGCATTTTTCCCCTTGCGGCTGTGTATGTCCTGATGTAAGGTTCCTTCCAGAACTCACCGCCGCCGTGCATGTCCTGAGGCGGTGTCTTCCACATCTTTTCTCTTACCTTGCCAGGGAGAGAGAGCACTATTTTGAGACCGTTCATACTGAGATTTTGTACCCGATAGGTGCCGAAATATATGGTTTCCTGCCTCGTACTGCCGTACCGACACCGCAACTGCTACCATATTTGCTACTGTGCAGCTACCGTATTACTACCGTGGTTGCTACTGTATTTGCTACCGTTTTGCCACCATATCTGCTACCATATTTGTTCCCACACTTGCTAAGATATTCACTGTTGTTTACTGCCATATCTCTGAGATTCTGTATGCCTAATTGCTACAATATATGTATCAAGTCTTCACGCTTTGATTGTTTACAAGCAGAGAATAGTTGGGTATCTAGGACTGCTTCCGAGGTTGCAGCTAAGTATCAACAGAGCCCTGGAAACCGATGTCTTCAACTGCAGCTATCTAGGACTTTGTTATCCATCCCAGGACAACGAAGCTATAACAGAGAGATAACTTCGTAAAAAATAAAGTCTGGCGTCCCAGACAACCAAACCAAACCAATACGGTCTGTTCAGCAGGTGTAAGCAAGGTATTCCTAGTAACCACATAATAACATATAAATAACCACCCTCGAATTTAGCCTTTAACCCATAAACATCGTTGCACATATTAACCAAAACTGTGTATTTACTAGCATAATTATGCCTGGCACCATTTAGTTTGCTTATCTAGGTTTCATCCGCTCCAACTACTTGAATAGGTAGCATCCATCAAGTGAGCTACATGGCAACATCTGCAAAACACCGGTGGACTGCAACAGTTCTCAAACCATTCCAGTCTTTCGAATTATTTATTTATTTTCATACATACATCAGATTGTTTATTTTAATTATTACATTGCATATATTTTCGTTGATTTTGTACACAGACCAGATAATAACTGTTAGTAACCACTACATTCACCGTATTACAGCATTTACTTTGAACCTTGGCTATGAGTTACCTCAGTTCCACCAAAAACGCCCAGTTACACTGCCAATGAACACATCCATAAATTGTATGTATATTGGCTAATTTTGGGTTTGTATAACCATTCACGATTCAAAAATTAACAAGAACCAGTACAAAATTAACATACATAAGTATACAACTCTAAATTGCGACAGTAACTAAGGAAAAGTGAGTATTAACAAATAAATGACCTGTTAAGGCATGCTGAATAAAATCTCTTATAGCATATTCACATACAAGCAACAAATCTATGTTAGGCACTTTCTACAGGCATTTGAAAAATCTTACAAATACTATTGCATAAAACAATATATTCAAAAGAACTACATGTAATTTTACATTCAAACATTTCCTGTATGAGTCGTTACATGTCGTTGCAAGTTAATCTTGTCTGCACTTTCATAGTCACACTTACCGCACTTGAAAGGTTTTTCTACTGTATGAGTTCTCATGTGTTCTTGCAAGTTATTCTTCTGCACGCTTTTATAGCCACACTTATCGCACTTGAATGGTTTCTCTCCTGTATGAGTTCTCATATGTCGTTGCAAGTTAATCTTGTCTGCACTTTCATAGTCACACTTATCACACTTGAAAGGTTTCTCTCCTGTATGAGTTCTCATATGTCTTTCCAAGCTATTCTTGTGTGCACATTTAAAGGTACACATATTGCACTTGAAAGGTTTCTCTCCGGTATGAGTTCTTATATGTCGTTGCAAATTAATCTTCCGTGCACTTTCATAGTCACATACACTGCACTTGAAAGGTTTCTCTTCTGTACGACTACAAGTTTTCATATGGCTTTTCAAGCTATTCTTGTCTGCACTTTCGTAGTCACATATACTGAACTGCAAAAGTTTCTCTCCTGTATGATTTCTCATATGTCTTTGCAAAGTAATCTTCTGTGCACTTTTATAGTCACACATATCACACTGAAAAGGTTTTTCTCCTGTATGTGTTCTCATATGACTTTGCAAACTATGCTTATATGTACTTCCAAATTCACATATTGTGCACTTGAAAGGTTTTTTTCCTGTATGAGTTATCACATGTCGTTGCAAAGTAATCTTCTGTACACTTTCATAGTCACACTTATCACACTGGAAAGGTTTCTCTCCTGTATGTATTCTCATATGATTTTGCAAACTGAGCTTATATGCACTTCCAAAGTGACATACGTTGCACTTGTACGGCTTTTCTCCTGTATGAGTTTTCATATGTCTTTGCACCTTAACCTTATATGCACTTTTATAGTCACATATGTTACATTTGAATGGTTTCTCTCCTGTATGAGTTCTCATATGACTTCGCAAGTTAATCTTATATGCACTTCCATAGTCACATAAATTGCATTTATATAATTTTATAGTGTAACATTTAACATTTTTAGGCTCTATTGTTACATAATCTTGACTGTTACTACAGATATCAGTTTTTATATCTAATTCTTCATGTAATGGTTCCAGTTTAATAGACCAATCATTATCGTATTTAGCATCATGCTTTAAATCGGATACTTCTGCAGGCAATTCCCATGTTTGAATCTCTTCCTGTTTTACTGTAACATATGTAGATATTTATATGTGGATAACTGAATATTACATAAGTAACTAAGCTAGCAAAAGGTCATTTTAAATAGATTCCCAAGATTCCCCGTTTTAAGTAAATAACAATTATGAAATAATTAAGTTTTACCTTACATCACTATACTACCAATTTAGTCAATTTTAATGGAAGCTTTCATATTATTATAATTGCTATAAATTACGTTGGCATGTATTGTAAGAATACCAAAAGTTTTTTATAAGTAATTGTTTTTTCAAAAACAACCCTCTCTTTTATTATCATTTACAGTGGAACCTCGCATAACAAGTAATTCGCATAACGAGCAAAATAAATTGTAAAAAAATAACACGCTTAACGAGCGACGTTTCGCATAACGAGTGACGTGGATAGGGGAATCCCCGAATTGTGCGTTTTTTTCGTTTTTTTTAACGTATTTTACATTAATTTATATGGTAAAAATTGTTTCGCTTAACGAGTGTTTCGCATTACGAGTAAGACTCCGGAACGAATTATGCTCGTTATGCGAGGTTCCACTGTACTTGCTTTTACTATTCAACTTAGAATAGAGGATACATAGAGGAGAAATTATATGGAACGTAGTTTCGAAAAAATTACAAAAAACTTTTGTGGCTTGTGCCAAGCTGAAAATCATTATATTACACAATTTTTTGCATGTAGGCTATAGGTGGTTATATTACCTATCATTGTCAGCGGTTTTATGTGAAATAATTATAAATTGTTGCAATTATTACACTTAAAGCATTTTATTTATAGTCAATTTTTAATACAAATTTCAACAATAATTAGTGTAAAAACCATATCTACTTAGTGACGGCGTTTATTCTACTTGCTGCATAGATTTCGGAGTGTTGGAAATTTACTACCTAATTAATGATAAGAGTCAGAACCAATTAATATTTAAGCAGAAATACATTCTCAAAGTATGTCAACACACGCCGTTACATACGTTTATACATAGTACATATATAGGGTGTTTTTTAAATTGAAAAAATAGAGCAATATGGGACTGTCTGGCAAAAACTAAGCACTACTACAGTTTACAAAATGATATCATAAAATATTTTGTTTCTAAATTATTCGCATTTTAAGATTATAAAATTTGGCAGCATTTCCTGCTTGCACCGTTATCCATTTTTCACACAAGTGTGCTGCAATAAGGCAGGCGGAACAAATTTCTAAAGTAACAACCAATGCAATGTTGTAATATATTCAAAAACTATTAGCGATATGATAATAATAAGCAAAATCTTTGACTAAGAATAGCTTTGACAGTAGCAAACAGTAAACACAAAATTGTATATTTCTTTAATCAGCATTTCTAGGAGAGCAAGTAATGTTTCTTTCTCCGCCATTTATGATACGCCCTGTATAAAAGCCGAACATATTACTCTAGTGTTTTGTTCAAATCATTATCATGGGCACTTTCAATGTTCTTTCAAAACTCAATCCTATTTTTTGGGTTAGTAGCGCAAAGGTGTAATATGATTGCATCCTTTTCCGGTTTGAACATACCTTTTTTCACGGCTTTTGTATTTACGAAATCTAATTCTGCATGACAAATCACCCCCGTTCCAAAAACATCACTTGCAACAAGCAACATTCCTCAGAACTTACAAAATCTTATTACTGAGAAACAGACGGCTCGAAAACAATGGCAGAGAACTAGAGATAGACGGGACAAAATTTATTACAATAGACTAACGCATCAATTGCAAAAAGCGCTAGCGGAAGCTCGCAATGAAACACTCAGACAATACATTACTAAGCTTTCTCCTGATGACAATACTATATGGAAAGCAACAAAAAAATTCAAGCGGCCAACAGTAATGATCCCTCCTATTAAAAAGACCGATAATACCTGGACCAGATCTGATATCGATAAAGCCAACACTTTTGCGAAACACCTAGCTGACGTCTTTATAACACCACAACCACAAGAAAATGTTGACGATAGAGAAATTGAATCCTTCCTTGATGCTGCTTGCCAACTGTCGCTGCCAACAGAAGTTTTCCAACAAATAAAACTAACAAACGTACAAAAGGTGCCAGGATATGACCTAATTGTTGGAGAAGTCCTGAAAAATCTTCCTAAGAAAGTCATTGTGTTACTTACCACAATATACAATGGCATTCTACGACTCTGCTACTTCCCTATATTATGGAAACATGCCCAGATAGTAATGATTGCTAAGCCTGGTAAACCGCCCATCTAACCACAATCCTACAGACCGATAAGCTTCCTACCTCTCCTTTCCAAAATCCTTGATCGACTCCTACTCAAGCGCCTTAAGGAAGCTGTAGATCTAGATCAACTTATTCCATCGCACCAATTTGGATTCCGTGAAGGCCACTCGACCATTCACCAAAGTTACCGAATTATTACTTACATAATTGAAAGCATGGAGAACAAGAGTGTGTGCCCAGCGGTTTTCCTGGACTTCAAACAAGCATTCGATAAAATGTGGCATAGCGGCTTGTTATACAAACTTAAATTGCACCTCCCCAGTCAGCGATACTTACTACTCAAGGCGTACCTCACAGATAGAACTTATCAAGTCAAAATAAACAATGCAGTAACAGACATCCATCAAATCAAGTCTGGAGTTCCGCAGGGCAGCGTTCGGGAACCGTTACTATACTTACTATACACATCAGATGCGTCTATCACAGACCACACTATAATTGCAACATTTGCGGACAAGGCCATCCTGGCAGTCAATCAGTCTCCTGAACTAGCAATAGAACATCTTCACAACATCTTGACTTGCTACAAAACTGGTTCCATAAGTGGAGAATTATGGTCAATACAGAAAAATCAGCACAAATAACCTTTACCATGAGACGTGCTGAACGTGCACAAACCAGCATTAATAATGCTCCAATTCCAATCAAAGATGAAGTGAAATACCTTGACATACACCTCGATCAAAAGGTCACTTGGAGCTCACATATTAAAAACAAAAGGAAACAGTTAGACCTAAAAATCAAACAAATGTCATGGTTACTTAGAAGACATTCCCAACTATCTTTATCAAACAAGATCTTACTGTATAAAGTCATTTTGAAGCCAATATGCGCCAAAGTGTCACATACAAAAATCCTACAGAGATTTCAATCCAAGACCCTCCGCATGCTAACCAATGCACCATGGTACATAAGGAACGACACCCTTCAAAACGACCTAGGAGTCCCCTACGTAGATAGCGAAATCACGAGGCTTTCGACCAAGCACAGTAACAACTGGCAGGACACCCTAACCAGCTCATCGAACAACTTGCTAACCAACCAGGCATTACAAGAAGACTCAAACGACAATGGCCACTGGATCTCATACTACAACCCAACCAAAACTGAAGTAATCTTACGGGAGGCTAACACTGATTAGAGCTCCCCGCACAACAATTATATCATCATAAAATTTACTTAATACCCTGTAATAGTAGATTGTAAATATGCAGTTTAAATAAAAAAAAATACAAAATCTAATTGAATAGAAACAGAATCATGGATCAAGCCAATATTTTATAGTCCATAAACTTCCTATAAAAACCACTCAGACTACTTGCTTTAAGTAAGCAATTAATAGTTACATAAATCAGATATGGCTTGCAGCAGCTGATTTAATGTTATCTTCTGAGCTTTACTAAATTAATGAGGCAAGAAAACTGTGCAGTGCTTAGACCGTAACTACAACTGAATTATGTAAATACGGCGTTTTTCCCAAGTACCCGTTAGTTATGGCTTTCTTACTTACAAAAGTGATGACGGGAAGTAGGTACAGCAAATTATTTTCTAGTTTTTAAGCTATTTCTACAAGATTTACAGTTATTAATTTTCGAAAATTGATAAAAATCCTACCCACCAACCTAATGAAAGAATTAAATTAATTTTCATAAAAAATGTAGTCACGGCCTTTTTACTAAGGACAGCAGAATTGATTTTAGGTGTATAATGCAAATTAACTATTTGTTTCCAACTCACCCTGAGATAATTCCTCTTTCATTTTAGTTCCATGCCAGACATCGCATGTAGGATCCAAATAATTTGATAGCGAATCCATATTGGTAACATCAGGTTTGATATCTTCATTAATCTCCGATAAAGTATCCATGTTAGTATGGACACGTTATGTGTAGAAAACAATTGTCCTTTGGTATCTGCCCCTTTATAATTCTATGGCGATAGATAGGCGATAAGCAAATGTAATTGTATAAAGTAATTACGCAAAATCGCTCACCTTTATTGTAGAAAAGCATAACAGTAAAAATATTAATAATATTAGTCAAATACTTTAATACTTTATCTAGAACAAATCTGAGATCTGTCAAAATATTCTGGTATTTGCAAAGTGATTGTGTCATTTGAACTACATTCGATTTATATACAAGATGAATCAAGGAATAGTGTAGGTACTTCCATAGATTTTAAGGCTGTTTGAACTCTGTTAAAACAGTTGACTTCACACAGTACGCATTATTAAAATACAACAGAATTTTACCAATGTACATTTTCACTTGCCACCATAAATGACTCCTCTCCTCACTACAAATATATAGCTATCTTAAAACGGAGTGGGTTGTATAGTTAGCAAAGCAGCTTTCGTAATTAAAAATAGCGAAACCGACAATTTTTAAAATCAACATTAACACATCAAAGCCTCGGTATAAAATTCGCCAAAATAAAAACCCCTCAAAAACAATGGTTAAATAAGAATTACAAAAAAGAAAAAACAGAATGAACTGTTTACAATGGAAAATAGAACATCGCCACTGGACACCAGAACAGGGCCTATCGAGTTATAAATCCACCTTCAATATCAATAGTCATGCCGATAATATGTATATCAGAAGGTTTCTTGGGAAGAATTATTAGAAAATGGGTGTTTCCAACAGTAAAACGTACATTTATTTTCCGCGTGCTTGGTTGAATTTGTCTTTGGTGAATATTTACCCGCTAGATTGAATTCATAAATAGCGCACAGGTCGGCTTTGCGAGACCGTGGGCACCACCAAGCTCGGAGGTGAATATCCAGTCTGGTTTTGAATTCTATTGCGGTGCGTAAGTACATGCTTTTGGCTTATGAAGAAAACTGGGTGCGGCTTCAAAGATCTTGTGAAGTTATCGTTGTTGTCGCTTCGTAGTTTTAAAGGTGTTACCTAGTGGAAAAGATGTATGGAGAAGAAATGTATATTTTCCAAGATGCATCTCGCCGTAGAGCAAAAGTAATTCAAACTGATGTGTCAATCAATAAAGTCGATAAAATGAATCAGCACAGTCCCCAGACCTAAATGCTATCCAAAGCTTGTGGCAAAAGATAGTTAACATCATTTACAAAAATCGACAAAAAAAATTGAATTATTCGAAGCCCTTATCCATGCCTGGTTTTACCATATCTTCCAAGAAGATCTTGGAAATCTGATAAAATCCATATCAAGCAGAAGCAAATTGGTCATCAAGAGAAAGAGCAGACTGATTAACTATTAAGTTATTTTGATATTAATCAGGCAGATTTTAACTTAAATTACAATAATAATAACAAATAAATAGAGTTGGAAGAGTATATATTTTTCAACAGCGGCAGTCAAACAAGGAGATTCGGAACAAAATTTTCTAGTAAATAAAAAATTAAAGGAAGCAGTGTTAAAATTCACACCTATTACAGACAGAGTGTGCAACCTACAGATGAAGAAAAAATATAGGAAGGTCAATTTTATCAACATCCACGCCCCCACCGAAGAAAAGCAAGAGCACGAAAAAAAACGATTTCTATGAGAACCTCGAGAACTTTTATGACAAGTTACCAAGTCAAAAAATTATAATAATACATAGTAGGAGATTGCAACGCAAAGATAGGCAAGGAAGGCTTTGCTGATGGGAAGAATTGTCGTATTGTGAGCACGTATTTCCAACATAAAGAAATATATAAAGGAACTTGGAAGGTTCCAGATGGTAGAACAGTGAACCAAATAGACCATCTACTCATTCAAGAAAAATTCACAAGTCAGGTGAAAAATATAAGATCATACAGGGGAGCCGATATGGGATCCGATAACTTCCTGGTGCGAGCAACAATTAGATACGAAAATTTGGCGACCACGAAAAGACAAAGAATCACAAGAAAAAATTACAACACAGAAAAATTACTAGAATACGAGATAAGAGCCAGCTATCAAGATACAATTGGAGAAGAATTCGAAAGGAGAACGAAGGAACGAGAAGTTAGAAAAAAGTGGGAAATTCTAGAGGAAATAATAGAAACAGTAGCGGAGGAGGTAGTAGGAAAGAAAAGGAGGAAGAAAATAGAAAGATGGTTCAACGATAAATGTAGAATAGCTCGAGACAAAAGGCAAAAAGCAAGAGAAAAGATGCTTCAATCCGGATCAGCAGGAGACGAAGAAAAGTACCGACAGCAAAAGCGACAAACAAAAAATATATAGAGAAAAGAATGTTCCAAACACACAAGTTACAAGAGATAGAAGATAAGTACAAAAATAAAGAGATAAAGAACTTTCATCAAGGCATTAAAAACACACGTAAAGGATTCCAACAAAGACAATTATTCTGCAAAAATAAAGACGGCAACGTGTTAGGGATGGAAACAGAAATAATACAAAGATGGAAAGAGCACTTTGAGAAAAACCTAAACGAGGAAACCGAAGAAAGGAAGACACAGTCGAAGAAGAGAGATAAATGGCACAGGAAGAATACATGAACCAACAAGAGAAGAAGTACAAGTGGTACTAAGAAAAATGAGAAATGGAAAGAGCCCAGGAGGAAACGGCATTGCAGGCGAATTTATAAAGTACGGGGGTGAAGTGATGAACGACCAAGTATATGATCTAATTAAAGAAATATCGAGACAGAGAAAGCCGCCCGATCGGCGGAAAGAAGCGGTTTTAATCCCACTATACAAAAAAAGGTGAAAAGACCCTATGTGAAAACTATAGAGGTATCGCGCAATTGGATGCAGTCTACAAAATACTGGCCACAGTTGGACAACAAAACTTCAGGAATTTACCGAGGAGGCAATCGGAGAATATAAGGGCGGATTCAGGAAACACCGGTCGGTAACTGACCAAATATTCACATTGAAAGAAATACAGACCACTCGTTATGAATACAATAAGGAAATCCATGCTATCTTCATTGACTTCAAAGGAGCCTACGATTCAATAAGACCCCAATTCATTCAGGCTATGGAAGAATTAGGGATACCACACGAGTTAATTCAGCTAGTAAACGTAACGTTACCGGGCTCCTATAATATAGTTAAGGCAAATGGAACCGTTCAACGTCAAGAAGGACCTAAGATAAGGGGATCCGCTGTCTACGACACTCTTCAACCTAATACTAGAGAAAGTATTAAAAAAAAGTGGGATAAATAAAACAGGGAAGGTAACGAACAAGAGTCACCAGTCTCCAGTGTTTCCGGACGACATCATACTGTTAGCAAGATCACCAGAGGAGCTAAAGAAAATAACAAAGAATCTGGAAAGAGCAGCAAAAAAAAAGCTGGGCTAACAATTAACGAAAGGAAAACTAAATATATGATAATGGGAAGCCAAACGGGAACAGCAACTGAAAAAATTGAAATCATACTGAAAAACAACACGATAATGAAAATAGACAGAGTGCAGAGCTATACCTACCCAGGCGTTGTAATTACAAAAAATGGAGACAGCAGTAATGAATGTGAAAACAGGCTAGTGAAGGGGACTGATGTGCAGGTGCTTTAGGCGCCATAATAAATTCTAAAAGCGTATCGCGAAACACGTAAGTGAGGGTGTATAAAACGGTAGTGAGACCGACTGTAACGTACGGGTGTGAAACTAGGCCATATGGCCTAGTGTGAAACGTGGGTGATAAATAAGGCAGGCAAGGAAAAGATAGAGGTATTGGTGCGAAAAATCCTAAGGAGAATTTAAGGAGGAAGGAGAGCAGCAGAAGGATGGGAAAGAAGCAATGACGAGCTACGTCATTTATATGGAGAAAAAGAAATAACACAATTTGTGCTCGCCCAACGAGTAAGATGGCTGGGTCATGTCGAGAGGATGGGCACACGAATGCCGAAAGCAGTATTCAAGATAAATATGGAAGGGACGAGAAGAAGAGGACGGCCAAGAAGCAGATGGTTGGAGTAGAAGGAAGCCTGAAAGAAAAGGGAGTAAGAAACTGGAGAGACAAAGCCAAAGACCATAAAGAGTGGAGGAAAGTCATACAGCTACAGGCCTAAATGGCCTGTGGCAGCTTTAAATATATATAATAATAATAATATGTTCTATTTCAAATTGTTTTTCCTTATCAAGCAAAAATTGTATCTGTTGGTGTTACCATATTACTGTGTTGTTTGTGTTTGAATATCTATGCGAGTATGTACACTGATAGGTTAAAAAACTTTTAAAAATATTTTAATACAAGCTTTCCCCATTTTCTCATAATGCACAAGTTTTTCACATCACTGTATACGGACAGTTCATTCACTTGCTAAGCAATATGCGGCATCGATTGCTATATTGTTTAAAAGCTAAATCAGAAAAGGAAAGGACATTTTTAAATAATAGCCAAGTGGGTCTTTTGTTTACTAGAAGCGAATTAGTATTTAACACATATGTGATTGCTATGACTGGAACATTTTTACCACCAACTGTTGCATCTATCGAGAGTGAATTATTCTTACTTTTAATATTTGATTTCTTTACTGTATGCTCAATTTTAATGACACTAAATTGGTAAATTTGTGTAAAATAATTTATACCCACTCTAATATTAATACGAATATTTAAAAAAAATAAAATATTTTCCTCAAGTGTGGGTTTTCATATGTACTTCTAAATTATTCATCCGTACAGTGACATAACTACAAACACTGCACTTGACTAATGTGTAAGTTGCATTTCTGAAACCGCTTTCACTACGCTTGAATTACTTTTTTCTCCAGTGTGGCTTCGCAGATGCATTTTTAAGCGAAACTTGTGTACACTCGCATAACCACATATACTACATTTAAATGGCTTTTTACAGTCTGAGTTTTCATATGTGCTTCTAACTTGCGTTTCCATATACTCCCAGACACATTTCCATACACACATTGCATTTAAAGGGTTTCTGTTCAGTGTGGGTTTTCATATGGCGTTCCAAATTCTCGTACTACACGCACTCGTCAGTAGTAGCAATCGTACATGATCGTGTTCGATATCCGATTTTTGTGTTCGGATTAACCCGAAATTTTTGACATATTACATACAGACAGAAAAAGATAAGAAGTGGCAAAAAATATAGTAAATAATTTTTTTTAAATATCATTTTACTCTATTTGGGGACTGCCCAAAACGCCGAGTCGATATTTCGCTCAAAACGCCGAACGACACTAAACGACGTCACATCGTTCGTATACATGGCCTCGGAGTCGAATACGAATCAAAATTTGTATTTGACCCAAAACGCCGACTGTAAATCGATTCGGCTTTTTGGCCATTCGGCAAAATGTCCACGAACGCACCTATGAGTCTCGTCCAAAACGCCAACCACAACCCAAGTCGGAGTTTTGGTCGTTGGGTCACTATCGACGAGAAAAATTTAAACAAAATCGTTAGAGCGACTTTAGTTTATAAATGTTTCAAAATTACGCTTGTATTTTCTTTAATTTCTTATTTATCGGATAATTTTTGTTTTGAACGGTAGGTACATTTTTAAACACACGTGTACTTATATGTTACGTACAGGTTGTATTAAAATGGCGGATAATATTTACATCACGCGCTTCTACTTTCAAAACCAAGCAAAAAACTCTAGTACCAATTTGGGCCTAGACGAAGAGTTTTTAAATTATTAGCAATTGAAAGTTTTTTAATTTAATTTAAACCTAAGCGGATGCATGCATTTAGTTACCCTTGATCGTATATTGTAATTCCAAAATTAAATAAAGTATGTACCAACGTTGTTAATGTCATTTTTGAAACTTTTACAAGCTTCAAAAATGATATTAGTGACAAAATCCGTTCGTCATACATGCAGGCAACTATCTATTTAATTTTAATATTAAAAATCCAAAAATTACTCCAGCTCACAATGCATTGTTGCAACGGTTTCCAAAATTACAAACAGTAAAAATTCGGTCGGCGTTTTGGACAAGGCTCATAGGTGTGTTCATGAACATTTTGCCGAATGGCCAAAACCGCCGAATCGATTTACAGTCGGCGTTTTGGGTCAAATACAAATTTAAATTCGTATTCGCCTACGACCCAATGTTCACGAACGATGTGACGCCGTTCGGTGTTTTGGTCATCAACACCAATCGGCGTTTTGGACATGGTCGGCGAAATGAAAGTCAGCGTTTTAGGCGAAATATCGATTCAGCGTTTTGTCCTGGACCCTTCTATTTTACCTATAATGCGATGATTAAAGTGTTTGGAAATCGGGATACACAATAGTCCCAAAAATACATCTTCGGGGCATCGAACCAAAACTTGGGACAAATCCCAAAAAATCAGGTGGTCACTCTATGCATGAGGCATGGGGAAAAAAAAACAGAAAATGAGCGAGAGTTTCCTACTCTACAGAAGCAATTAATTGGTGGACTCCCGCAGATCATCATGGACTGCTCCAACCTTCGTTGATTTAGAGTATTATGTCACTACATAGACACAACGATAACTCGTTTTCAGGAATTTTAAGATTGTTTTTTAAATATTATTACAGGCACATGAAAAATCTTACAAATACTTTTACATAAAACAACATATTCAAAAGAACAATACGGAATTTTGCATTCAAATGGTTCCTTTCTTTCCTGTATGAGTTCTTATATGTCGTTGTAAGTTAATCTTCTGTGCACTTCCATAGCCACACTTATCGCACTTGAAAGGTTTCTCTCCTGTATGAATTTTCATATGTCTTTCCAAACTATTCTTATGTGCACATTCAAAGACACACGCATTGCACTTGAAAGGTTTCTCTCTTGTATGAGTTCTTACATGTCGCTGCAAGTTGATCTTCCTTGCACTTTCATAGTCACATATATAGCACTTGAAAGGTTTCTCTCCTGTATGAGTTCTCATATGACTTTGCATGTTAATCTTATATGCACTTTCATAGTCACATACACTGCATTTATATAACTTTCCCCCAGTATTAGACTTAACACTTTGATGCATGATGCACTTCAATGGGGGATCTATTATTACCTGAACTTCATTGTTACTGCAGATTTCAGTTTTTATATTTATTTCTTCAAGTAATGGTTCTAGTTTAATGGACCAATCATTATCGTATTTAGGCTCATGCTTTAAATCGGACACTTCAGAAGGCGCATGATTGAATATCTTCCTGTTTTACTGTAACATATGTACATGTTTATATGTGGTTTACTGAATATACATTAAGTAACTAAATACACTCCCAAGTGTTCCCGTATTAAATAAATAGCAATTAAGAAACAATTAATTTTTACCACACATCATCAAACTATTAATAGTTGGTCAATTTTATTGGAAGTTTTCATATTATTATAACTGGTACAAATTGGCGTACATTCTAAAAATACCAAATCAAATTGTTTAAAAAAAAACCCCCCCATTTACTTTATTACCATTATACTATTCAACTTAGAATCGATTTTAGGTGTATAATACAAATTTACCATACGCTTCCAACTCATTTTGAGATAATTCTTCCTTGATTTTGCTTTGATGCCAGACATCGCATGTAGAACCCAAAACATTTGATAACGAATCCACACGGGTAACATCAGGTTTGACATCTTCATTCATATTAGATAAGGCATCCATGTTGATCCGGATACGTTTTTGTGTAGAAAACAGTTGTCGTTCTTTGATATCTGCTCCTTTACAATCTTAGGGCTATAGATATGTGAGTAAACAATTCAAAGATGTAAATTTGTAATTGTATAATGTAAATATGCAAATATCACTCACCCTTGTTGCAGTAATGCGTAATAGTAAAGCAAATGGTATTAATCTTAGCCAAATCCTTTTTTACAACACTTTGTTATCTAGAACAAATCTGAGGTTTGGCAAAATTTTGTTAGGTTAAGTAATTTGGATTGTAATTGCAGAATTTGAACTAAATTCGATTCATATACAAGATGAGTCAAAGAATAGTGTACTTGTATAGATTCTAAAGCGGTTTGAACTCAGTTAAAACAGCTGACTTCACACATTACGCTTTATTAAAATGTAACAGAATACTTTAGTGGCATTTCCAGACGAAGATTAATTAAAAAAATACATGGTAACTGTATCAATGTGTACCTGCATAGGGGTACAAAGGTACCTACACACTAGGGGCATATGGGTATTTTAGAACTAAAATGAAATTAACTGGTAAAACATATTATATTTTCATAAGAAATTTATTTTTGCAACGCAATTAATGTAAATAATATCTCAAATTAACAGTAAATTTAAAAGAAGACTGGATTGGTGCTGTACCCTTGATATTCTTTGGTGGAGGTAGTTTAAGTACTACATCATCCAAATCAACTTGACTGGTGTCTTCCACTTGTAAAAAAACAAATTTATTTTTTTTTACACATTAAGAAGTTTATAGAGTATGTGTCATTTTCCAGTATTTCTTCAATTTTTCCAACAAATAGTTTTATTTTTTTAGTAGCAAATTTGACTCCCACTTTGAGATTTCGTGAACCGGTTGCAGGGTGAATTAAAGGATCCATAGTTTTTAAGAATTCTTCGTCGGAGAGATCATTGTCGAATTCACTTAATACGCTTTCGGAGTAATCTGAGGTAATTTCTATCTCTTCACCACTTTCAGAATCTGTGGAATTTTTGGTGCCTACCTTTTTCTTTTCTTCTAGTGATTCAAGATTCTTTTTTTACATTTTATTCTTTTCCATTAGCTTCCGTTCTGTAGTTTCAGATTTAATTCTATTTTTTCAGGAGGTTCGGTTAGTATTCTCGATCTACATCTCTTTCTCCCCCGGTTTGAGGTTTTTCGAATGTATTTTTGTACGATCTTACAAATTCTGGACTTCTTAAAATTTTTTCTGTTGCCATTTCCTTTGCCTCAGAGCAAATTAAAGCTTCTGCATTACCGAGAGGTGTAGTCGTTGGTGTTACAAATGGGAATCTGGTTTGTGTTAAGGTTTTCTTGAAGTGTTTCATCCGTTGTTACATAGGAGCATAAAACGATATCGAGAATGGCTAAATTCCTGTATTGCAAAAGCAGAGGTTGTATTTTTAAAGTAAAAGCCGTACTATAAGCATTGTTAACTAATCCTGCCACATCATAAATCGTAATCGCGCATCCAGGGTTGGACACCATCCATTCATTGAATAGTCTTCTAGAAATGGTCTTGAATGGGCCATATATCCACGTAGGGGCTGCATTATATGCGTGCAATGCGGGGGAAATGTAACAAAGCAAATGCCATTTTCCCGACAATAAATAATTCCTTCTAATGAAGCATGTGACTCATGATTGTCTAAATAACTGTAATCGGATCTTCTCAAGAACATTTCTTATGTATCTTTATGTGTTTGAATACTTGCAAAAATAAAGAGCAATTCATTCATCATCCATCCAGATGCATTTGATAATCCTAAACTACCTTGCGGTACCCACATATATTTACATAGACAACGTCACAACGACCTGACCATGGACGAACAAAAAATTCAAGCGACAATAAGAAAAATAGCAAAGGAAGCAAGAAATAAGGGTAAGAAAACTCGAATAGGCTATCACAAAATTGAAATAGACGGAGTAAATTACAAGTGGTTCAACGAGGATTATGGTAGCCTTAAAAGAGACGAATACACCATCCTAAAAAACTAAATAACCGAGTAGAGGACGGATACACTGTAGCGAAAATAAGCTTGAAAACGGACTTGACACAGAACAAAAAAACAACAACGTTAACCCAAAATCTAGAACCACACAAAAAGGGTGTAAAATAAGGTTAGCAACATGGAACGTAAGAGGATTAAACGAAGAAGGTGCATTAAAGCAGTTGATTAAAGAAATGAGAAGTTATAAAATAGATCCAACAACACTTCAAGAAATAAACATAAAAGGAAAAAAATAACCAACATAGAAGACTATACATTCCTCAACAGTGGAGGAAATAAAAACAAATTAGGAAACGAGTTTCTAATAAAGAAAAATAAGAAATGCCTTGGTAGACTTCAGAGAAATAAACGTCGGACTAGGCTACCTAAGATTCAGAGGAAAATTGAGGAAAATTAGTATACCTAATGTGCATGCCCCCACACAAGGGACAGAAGCCGCAGAAAAAAAAACAATTTTATGAAAATCTAATCACTGAATACGAAACAATCATGAGATATGACATAAAAATTGTTCTAGGAGATTTGAACGCGAAATTAGGCAAAGAAGAAAGAAATAAACTTACTTTGGAAAAGGTACCACTCCTTTTTGGGGCACCTTGTAAGCATCGAAAGTAGTTCAGATGATACTTCCAATTTAGTCATCATTGAAAAAATATTTTGACATTTCAGAATTGTTTTAGATAGTAAAGTGTTGTTTTCATAAAGAAGTATTTGCCTAACACTAATAACATTTTTTACTATTACGCTTTCAGCGATAAAGGTGAGTGATATTTGCAGATTCACTTTATAAAATAACATTTTCGTACTTTAGAATTGTCTACGCGTGTATCGCCGTAAGATTATAAAGAGCAAATTACAAAGAAGAACTAACTAGGGAAAAACTAGTATATATCAACATGAATACCTTATCTGATATGAATAATGATGTTAAACCCGATGTTACCAGTGTGACTTGGCTTTCAAATTTTACATCCGATGTCTGGCATGAAACCAAACTCAACGAAGAATTGTCTCAGATTGAGATGGAAAGAAAGGGTAAATTTGTATTATATACCTAAAATCTAGCACAAGCAAGTAAATAATAATAAAATCGGGTTTTCCTTCAAAAAACAATTATAAATAAGTTACCGAGGTGAAGTTGCATACGTATCTGACATGTACAGTGTAAACTCTGAAACAGAAGTATTTTAAAATTTTCTAAATAATCGTTTTAAGCCTTTCTGGCGTCTTTTAGGGCAAGTAGGGCGAAGATTAAACAATTATAAAGTAGTTAAATTAAGTAAATACTACCAAAAAGTACAAATAAAATTAAAAATTTTTTTTAGTTACGCGATTTGTCTTCTCTAGGGACTCCATCCACCCTCCAGACAATACCTTCCTTAACAACTTGTACCAAGCCGTTTTTCAAATAACGTCCGAAAGTTTTTAAGAACATGTTAAATGTTTCATTTTTAAAGTAAGCACCAGGTACATTCGCTGTACCTAGGGGGTGGTTTTATGCTCAGTAGTCTGCAATTAAGCCGGGGAATGAGTTTATGCAACATAGTAATTGGCCTGCATCCAGAGGGTGTCTAATACACCTACATGGTGAAACGTACATTCACAAGAAGAGCGATTTTCAAAAAATGATTTCGGGTTACGCTATTTCTCCTCTCTAGCGACCTTATCCACCCTCTAGAGAAGACCTTCCTTAATAACTTACACCAAGCTGTTTATCAAAAGTCTCTGTCCAGCCAAACTCAAGAACGCGTTAAATCGTTCATTTCGAAAATATGTACCAAGGTGCCTTCTGCTTAGCTGTGGGAGTGGTTTTCACCAATAGAAGTAGAATAGCTAGATTATACGGTTGTCACCAGTCATCTAAGTAGACCATTGCCCAAGAGCCCTATGATATCCATGTAAGTCATTTGCAGAGTAACTTTATAACAATGTAATTATATTTGTTTATATAAAAAAATAAAAGCATAGTGTTACCACCATCCACATAAAAGAAGGCACGGGTTGCCAGTGCTAGTTGGCTGCACACCAAATATTAAAGTAAAGCACAAGTAATTGAACAGCTAAGATATGTACCTAACTGTAGGAAAGAAGACCTACAGAAAAACATGAAAATTTAGATCATGTGTGTGTTGAATTAAGTAGATTTCAATAACCATTTAATTTTGAAAATATTCTGTTGTACTCCAATCTATATTAACCCGATACGACACTGCCTGTTTTAACTTTCGTACAGCAATTCCCGATTTAATAAATAAGTAGAAACTTAAAAGGCTTGGGCCTGTGAAAAGTAACCACGATATTTGAAAAGCCTTTTATTATTCCTACAATTCGCCTAAAACCCGGTTATATATTTCCGTGATACTTCGGGTTGATACACAACATACAGTTGAATATAAATTAATCTTTTTTTATGCTATTTAACTGAATATCGCGATTAAGCCACTTGTTTATGTGAATCCATCGGTAGCAGCTAGAACATTCCAACCACTCGTATGTTATTTCTCCATCATCAGTTCCCATCCCGCATAAAAGACATTTATCAGCAACCTGGTACGATTGCTCCAAAACCACAATTGGCAGATATTTTCTAGATTCTTCAGAGTTAAATGGTTTCCGTGATTAATCGCGATTTATGAAAAGAAAACTGTAATTGATGACGTATTCACAGCAGTTGTAACTGTCTTTTTGGGTGGGGTGAAGCAAATTTTTACTGAAAAGTTGTCAAGTATGTGAAAGCCATCTACACCATAAAGGTTTACTATGTCTTTTAAATTCTTGGAAACACACTTTTTGTATTTTTCTACAGTTTCCACAGTAATAGAACGTGCAGAATCATATCCCAGAAATTTTAAAATTTACTTTTTTGCAATTTGGACAATATGGGTGTTCCTCATGAATGTAGTACGAGTAGGCTTATGCAAGTTCTTGTGGAAGCTCTCCTCTAGAGAGTGGATGGTCTCGCTAGAGAGGACAAATCTCGTAAGCATTTTTTTTTAATTACTCATGTTGTGAGTGAGCGTTTTACTACGTAGACGTATTAGACACCCCCTGGAGGCAGGCCATTTATTATGTTGCATAGTCATTCCTCAGGTTAATTTCCGACCACTGAGCATGAAACCACCACCCTAGGTCAAGCGGATGCACCTGGTGCTTACTTTCCAAATATACAATTTAACGTGTTCTTAAAAATTCACTGGACGAAGGATTTCGACACTTTTTGAAAAACTGCTTGGTGCAAGTTCTTAGGAAGGTATTATCTAGAGCAGTGGTTTCTTAGTCTTTTAGGAATCGCGGCCCCCTCAAAATCCCTAAAATATTATCGCCCCTCCCCCCTCTTTCAGGTAACATAACAATTATTAATATTCATTTTAAATAGTGGATTTATTTACATATTATAGTGACAAAAAACTCAAGTGCATTAAAAATTCAGAAATAAGTATAAAAACAGAACTTAACATAATATTTACATATGTGTAACCAGTAAGCAATACTTACCTATTTTAAAATAGTGATTTTATAACTACTGTAATAATGAAAAAATAAATCAGAAAAGGAAACTTAACATAATATTTAATATATTTAATACGGTATTATTTATTTATATAACAAAATAACTTTGTAAAACAAAAATGGAAATAGGTACTTTAATATTTAAAAATAATTTAATATGAAATAACAAAATTTTTATTAAGGTAATAATAATAAAATAATAAAACTTAACAAGACTTCTGTTGTTGAACACACTCCACCAATTTATCTATTCGCACTTCAATTGTATAAGGGTACGTTTATGTTGGAGCTGCGATAAAGGATAAGAGCAATGATACTAGTGAAGCAAAGAAAATTATGTCATTATTTTATATGCAGGTGTTTATATTGGAGCGACGCTTTGAGACACGCTTGGCAGCCGAGCAACGATAAGAGCGGCGCTAATAGTACTGCCTATTTTCTTTGCTTTTATCAGGTGTGGTCGGCATGGACATCGACAGCTTATTAGTGAAGTATTTGTTAGATCCCCCTTGTGGAATCAAAAAGATAAAAATCATCATACCTGACAGATTTGTTCTCGACAAATTACGGGACGAAGTAGCTGTAAAATTGAATACAACACGTAAGTAGAAATTTTAGTTAATATTAAACATTAGTAATTTCTTTAAGTAGGTGTGAACAATCATAGGAAATTTATACAGAAAAATGTATAATAATAGTAATAGTATTTAAATTGGATTGCGACAAAGCTACTTTTTAAATAGTTTACAAATATTTTCAGCAGTTTGGCTTTGTCTTCCAGTATTACTTGGTGTGATATTTCTTGGTTTGGTTGTGCTTGTTCCTTGAACGTGATGGTTAATGCCTTCTCTGTCAATAATAATATTATGTAGCAAACAGATACAATATCATCAGCTACATCTGTAGATGTTTGTATCGCTGTTCCTAAAATTCTCCACTTAGAATACAGTATTCCAAAAGCACATTCAACAGTTCTTCGTGCTCTTGATAATCTAGCATTAAGGTATTCTTTATCTGCATCAATTTGTTGTCTTCCATAAGGTTTTAATAGATTAGGGAGAAGTGGATAGGCTTCATCACCTATGATAACATGGGGTACAGTGTTGTCTGAGTTTGGTAAAGCACATTCGTTGGGAATGTTAAGTCGCCCATCTGACGAGTACAAAAACAAGGCTGAAGACCTAAAAGTTCCCCCATCACTCTGTTTGCCATAACCTCCAACATCAATGTTTATAAATCTATAATTAGCATCAACTAATCCTTACAAAACAATTGAAAAATTTTTTGTATAGTTATAAAACATTGTACTGACCGGAGCAACGCTGCCTTAACTCTCCTGATCGTACTTGAACGGGCGACGAATGTGCGCAACCCGGGACCCCGGTCAGTACTTGGATGGGTGACCCGAAGGTTGCGTTAACGCGGCGCCTCTCTCCCACGAGGATTGATCACTATGGGAGAGTAGATCAACAACCCCCCTTATGGGGGAGGCCCATGCCCAACAACGGGATACTGCGGGCTAATAAAAAAAAAATAAAACATTGTACCAGAATGAGCAGGGCAGTTTAATCTAATATGTTTCCCGTCAATGGAGCCAATGCAATTAGGAAAATTCCAAATCTTATAATAATCGTCTGCTATTTCCCTAAAATCATGTTCGCTGGGAATTTTCATGTGTAACGGTTGAAATGTTTCCCAGATCATTTTAAACATTTCTCTAACAATTTTTGAAATTGTTGCAACTCCCATCCGGAAAGTAAACGCCAAACTTCTAAACGATTGACCAGTTGATGAATACCTGTAATGTAATACAAACCGTTTAGTTCAGTTTATTTTTTTATTATTTTTAATAATGTATTCTTTACAGTTTTTATTATTTATTTTAGGGACAGTAGTACGAAATAAATGGAAGAGTTTACGGGATAAATTTAGCACTACCTTGGCGTCCATTCCTAAACCGAAATCTGGAGATCCCCAAATAAATGATTATACAGGAGATGGAAGTACTTTAAAAGTCTTTTGTTTTTAAAAGATCAATTTACTCCAAGGAAATCGAAGGGCAATTTCCCCAAAAATGATGATGAAGATATTTTGGATGAGTCATCCCAATTGTTACAAGGTGAAAGTGACGAAGATGACGTATGTGAACAGGCAGTAGAAGACATCATCCAATCTCCACTAGAGCATCTTGAACATTTGGACTCGGCACCGTCCCAAAAAGCGTTTAGCAAAAGAAGATATCGTTCAGGCTTTACTACAGGTAGAAAAGCAAAAACTGGAGTTTTTAGAACAAAAAAGGAATAAAAAAGAAGAAGATGAAGATTTGAATTTTTTTAGAAGCTTACTGCCACATGTAAGAACATTTTCGGCTTACGATAAGCTAGAATACAGAATGAGGATAATGAAATTAACTCAGGAATTCGTCAAACCAAGCGAAAACACTCATGAAATTGAAAACACCACGAACTCTAATTACGGCTCTACATCCAGCGGTCACATCACAGCAAGAAATTTTTATAATGATGCAGAAACACATTTAGATTTATCTCAACCACAATCTCACCTATATAATACTTATAATTTATTGAATTAAATATGGAGTGTTAGATATTTGATATTTAACCTATTGATAATGTGAAATAGTGGATTTCGGTTAAAGTTTATTTTTTATTATATTTTTTTTTGTGTTAGCGTTACTACTACTTTCTCTTGTGTCTGATTATGTTTTGAATTATTTATTATAATTTTTTTTTAATAAAATATGACTACATTTACTTACCTGATTGTAATCATTAGCCTTCGGATAAAATTGGTCTGCTATGACGATTTTTCCATCTTTTTTCAATCCCATCAGAGATGTGCGAAAGTATGTAATCAAAGGTATCTATTCTCATTCTCAGATATTCCATAAATTTTGCAGGGTGTTGCCTTAATTGTTTGTAAAGATGATGAAATTCTCCAAACATGTACCTTTGGGTATTTATAGGGTGTGCAGAGAGTTTGCGCTTTTTATTTGCAGTTTCAACAATATAATACTACTACAGCATTTGAAGTTAAAAGTATTTCTTCTTCCGAATCACTCATTTTTAAAGAAATATTTTTAATTAATTGGTTTGATATAAGATAATAAATGAAACGTCACCTACAAAGCAGAGATCGTCGCTCTTGTCGAAGCTTCACTATAAACTGCATATCATAGAAATGAATTTTGCGCTGCTCTTCTTGCTGCTCTCATCATTTATCGCAGCTCCAACATAAAAGTACCCTTACTCAATGCAATTCGCATGCAAGAGTCGATTACGTTGTTTTCTTTTAATATTGACGATTGTGAAAAATCCCTTTTCACACAGATATGTAGAAGCAAAACGCAATAAATGTTGTATGGCAATTGTGAACAGGTGCGGATATTCCTTGCGAGTATGTGTCCAAAATTGTCCAAACTTTTTTTTTGAAAAGTGAATTCAAACTTAAATCCTTTGTTAATTCAAGCAGAGTATCATCATGGGTTGGTGATAAATTGGTATTATCCTAGGTATTATAGTGATCTCGAATCCACAATTTTCTACTATGAAGTTCATTATTTGGAACTGTTTGTCAAATTTTTCAATTAATTTTTGAAGATGACATTGAATTAAATAATTTGTATGTTCTCTATCAAACAATTGTCTGTAATCATTTGAGAATAATTTGGAAGCATTTCAAAAACATTCGATTCTATTCTTTTACTCCATCTTCGAAGTTTCATTTTCATCGCCTCTATTTTATCTTGCATAGAAAAAATGTTGGATTGGTTTCCTTGCATAGATAAATTTAGTTGATTAAGAATGGAGAAGATATATGCCAAGTAAGAAAGTTTCGCAATCTAAGTTTTGTTGTCGAAATAAATGGTCAAATTTGATTTGTCAATTAGAAATATTTCCACTTATGTTTTCAATTCTAATAAACGAACAAACATTTTCCCTCGCGATAGCCATCTAACTTCTGTGTGAAGTAAGAGTGACGTGTAATCAGCGTCAACTTCTTCACACAGAGCAACCATCATTACTTCGTATAATTTTGGACACATTTCTTTAGAAGCTAGTTGTTCCCTGTGTATAAAACAATGAGTAGCCATCATATTAGGATATGCGATTTGTTTTATTCTGGATACAACACCTAGATGACGACCTATCATTGCAGCTGCACCATCTGTGAAAATTTCCACACAGTTTTGCCACTGTATGTTATTGGAAATGAAAAACGTATTAATTATGTTGAATATAGTTCACTTATTGTACTAGTTTTCAATTCCAAACAAAACAATTTCTTCAGGAATATCTTCTTGTCATGGTCAATAAATCGCACATATCCCAAACAGATGCTTTTGTTTGAAATTCTGTTGATTCACCTATTTGGAGTGCAAAACACGGTGACTTTTTAACCCTGGAGTGGTCACGCCCCTTTGTAACGCCGGTGGTCGCGCGGGTGGCAGTTGTTCATTCAAATTTAAATATTTTTTTATGTATAAAATATTTTATGTCTGTTTTTTATGGTTCAGTATTATAAAAGTGGATGTTTAGTAGTTACGTATGTTCAGTTTCTCTTTACTTTTAATTAAACGTAGCACAATATATGGGAATTTATCATTAAAATTTTATTTCTCATAGAACATAACATACAGATGTTGATTGCCGTAAAACATAATGTTACAGTATAGTAAATAAAAAAAAGTACTTAAAGGTTAAGGAAATATAGAATAAGCGAACAATGACAAAATAAAAGATATTTCCTTCTATTTGAACAATAAAACTTAGACATAATCCGCCATACAATTTACACACATATCCCGAGAGTGTTCTGGTCAGACCCAATGAAAACATTTCTTGCAGTAATATCTGGTCGTCTTATTTCTTGCCCTTCCACATATATGACACCGTCCCTTCCCTTGTTTCATTTCTTGAGCAACTGGAGGCTCTTCAATTCCCAAAAGAAGATACGAACATCGTGTAGTCTGCCGAGGTATTGTGATTATGTTAGCTCTTCTTTCAATTTGAGTTTTTATGAGCTCCCATCCTAAATTGTCCAAAACATTTGCATCTTACGATTTTCCGATAGCTGTGATTCGCTAAGTAAACACATAATGCATTTACTTCAGCTATGTTCCGCAAATCATAGAGTATAACCAAAGGCCAACGTCTACAATTAGCAGCAGGTCTTTCTTTGTTCCACTTTGTTTGTTTGTTTTTTTCTAAATAATAATTTTTCTCATTAGTTGGTTCTTCCCCTTCGGAAACTTGCCTGTCGGTTTCATCCGCGCTGTGATATTCTTGATCACTATCAGAATCACCATCCTTGAACTTAACATTATCAATTTGGTCATCGTCCTCCACATCCGAAAATTCATCATCACCAACCTAATTCATCTATGCTTCCAGTTGGCCATTACTTTCAGGATCGAGATCACCGACCCTAAACTCTATTTGTTGAACATTGAGCTAGAACGTAAACAAACGCTTGACGGGTGCGTTGATTTACCGGATGCGTATTTACGTAATATTCCTTGCGTTTAAATTAGCGTCAGAATTCTTTTTTAGAAGAATTGGTGGTTCTGAAAAGAACCATTTTTTTAAGTAAAGGTGTTTTATGGACTTGGAGACATCTGCATTACAAATATTGACGTAAAAGCAATCCGCTGTTAAGTAGTCCAATGGTTGGTTGACAAATTATTATGGACCAGCATAATCTAAATCAAATAAACATATTAGTTTTTATAAAATAGACCCATTACGAAAGTTTAGAAAAATGTTATAGGTACCTTATTTGTAGGTGTTTTATTTACGAAATTAATTAAATATAATATTAACGAGTCAACAAGCAAAACTTACTGGTATTTACCCAAGTTTCATCGGCATAAAAAATTACTCGACCTGCTTCCCGATATTTTCGGATAGTTTTAAGATAATTTTATTTGTGGTTGGTATTTTGCTCTGAAAAAAAAATTCGTGAACCTACACAGAAATTTACCAAGCTCAGAAATGTAAGTTTAGGAATAAGTTTCGCATATTGTACAGAAAAAGTACAATTTGTTTAAAATTAGCATCATAGTACCTTCTTACGAATTGCAAAGAGAACAGCATCATCAATTTTATCTAAAAGTTTTTTTCTAACTCCGGGAGATTTTGGAGAAGACAAAGTTTTAGTATCCAAACTGTACATTTATTTTTCATTTAAAGTAGTAGGACGTCCCCTACGATTACACGTTTCTGAAACAACTTGCTCCATTTTAGGAAAATAAGTACCAGGTACTATACAAACGCTCCGAAAACCGATAAGCACTGCTCAAAAAGCACACAAACTTAACCCGGTAATTACCAGTGCAAAGTAAAGGTTTTGAGCGTCAATTACTCCTTATGTAACGAGGCAACAAATAGAGTTTAGGTATTTGTTTACGGGACAAAATCAATACCATTTATTTTTTCCTTGTGATTGTCCAAACACGACACACAAATAAAATCCATACTTTCCAATAAACGTAACACAAGCAGTCGCGCGGAGGACAGTTGTCATCCACGTGTAATTAATCGCTATTTATTGCAAAAATCGTAAACCCATGTAATCAAACACGTGCGATTATTTTGGGTTAGGATATTCCAGGAAGGTACTGAGATTGGCAACACTGTAAGATATGCTTCAACAAATTCAACAAATTGGAGGCATTTTTAAACGGGTGGATGACGATTGTCCTCTGCGCGACCACTCCAGGGTTGATAATCTGAATTAACTGCTCTTGAAGATCATCTGCAATCAGAGCAGTTCCATGACAAATAGTATCATTTGACATGGGTATATCTTTTATTTTATTAGCCTCGGTTACTCCAAACATTTCTTCGCAAATATTAACCATGCATGGCTTCAATAAACTTTCGGCTATTGTAAAGGGTTTCATTGGCTTTGCAATATGCAAAGCAGTTATAAAAGAATTTTTAACTAATGATTTATTTGTAACTGTTGTTTTTTTTATGAAGGATTTCTGAACTTTCAATTCGTGCTTTTTTCTTACAAAAACCTCTTCTGGTTTATCTTTGTATTGTTGATGTTTTGTTTCCAAATGCCGCTTTAATTTATATGGTTTTAAACATTCATTTGAGAGGATTACACCGCAAATAACACATTGTGGTTTCTGAATTTCATCTATTTCTAAGCCAATGAATTCAAATTTTATATAATTCGTATCATATTTTCTTCGTTTACTTTTATTTAAGTTTTTACATTTACGACTAACAATATTTTCAGTTTCAGGTACGTTTTCACAATCCGTGGAACTGTCACTATCACTATTTTCACACATTCCTTTTGAAGTACTCGGCGCATTTTTATTTAGCAAATTAAATAATGACCCTTGTTTGCTTATTTTATAGAAGGGTAATCATAAAATAGTATAAAATTAAAACACTAAACTGGATAAATAAGTGCAAACAAAAAGTCCTACGGTCGGTTTAAATTTGGCTGTAATATGTAATAACAATGTTAAACTCGATGCTTTCTCACGTGTTCAACCATCGAAAATAGTAAATATGACTAATTCGGCACATGGGGACGCCGCGTATAGGTGTTGTGCGTCGCACAAGGGCGGCTAATCAAAGAGGCGACATTTTGATTGATTATGTGCACAATAATAATGCCGACTTGTGGTCTTTTATCAACTTGAACACTGATAAAAGACATATTCCCGTGTTATTTTGACTGTACTGACTCATTAACTAAATGGTACAGAAATTAATTAATTTAGTAATTACATTGTCTACAATAATACTAATAATTTTTGTAATAAATTATATACTAGAATTATAAAAATATTTTCTTTTTAATATTAATTGACTTGAAGGGGGGTTTTTAATGTTTGCACAAAATCGGCTCAAGAGCATTCGGCGGCCCTGGGCGTACAGATGCGAAATGCAATGAAAAAACAATGTTTTGTCAGATTGTCAGTAATTAAAATATTTCTTGAAAAGTAAACAGAAATAGAAAATAGAATGAAAATATAATAATAATAATAATAATAATAAATGTCTTTATTTCACATATAATTTGCTACAAATATCGTTAACCTAGACTTATAAAAACTATTCTAATATTTACAGATTTTAAAATTTTTAAAAAGTCTAACAAAATGTTCGCGGCCCACAAGGGGGCCGTGCCCCCGGTTAAGAATTACTGGCTCTAGAGGGTGGATTTATACGTTCTTTTTGGTAATATTTATTTTGTCACCTGGAGGCGTATTGTGCTCACACTGATTAATTATCAAACCCAGTCAATGACCTTAGTTCCCTGTACCAAAAGATACAGGTCTCTCACTGTGTGTGTGTGCTGAAATCTATCGGCTCTACTTGAGGGAGTCTGAATATGTCTTTTGCTTGCCAGCGCAACGCAGCTGCTGAGAATATGCATTGCCGTTTCTGGTTCCTAGTTGCAAAATTTGCATGTAAGGTCTTCATTAAATTTCGTGATCTTCCATAGGCATACCTTTACAACCACGTGTCTTGTTAGAAAACCCGTGGCGATCCTTTAATAAACGCCTTACTCTGGTTTAATCTTGGCCTATTGGTCCAGTGAGTTTTATGTTGCTCGCCAATCCACTTTTTTACGTAGCTACAGATAGCGTACTTAGGTAATAGGTAATCCCAGGGCGGGTTCCGGACCCAGGATCAGGGCTCATTTGACCCCTGTATTGCGAGTTCATCGGCTTGTTCATTGCTTCGATTCCGTAATAACCTGAAACCCACAGCAGTCTCACTGTGTTCTGTGCTGCTAGGTCATTGAATTTGTCAAAACTTTCGCAGACCAATCTAAATGAGGCTTTTGAGCTCGCGAGAACTTTCAGACGCCCTGGCTGCTGTACAGAATATGGATACGCCTAGTTTTGCTAGTCCTTCTATTATTTTCTCGCGTATACCTCTGTTACTGATGAATATATACCAAGTGAAAAGCTAAACTTCATATTTAGCTTTGCTTATGTATTCCTGCTTCAGTACCCGTCTCGGTTTTCGAGCCGTCCGTGTACCAGACCAGGCTATCAGGCGGAAGGTTCTGTCTGGGTTCTTTCTACTCTGTTCAATTCGGAATTATTACTTCGAAGAGTGTGGCTAGAGATGTTTTGGAGTCATATGATTCGTCATTTCAAATAAGGGATCCCCTATGTTACCAATCAACCTTTGTTTGTCAGCGCTTTTTCCACCCTCCAGCTAAGATGAGGTAGGTCTGTTTCTGTTGACAGCCCTGCCCTGTAGGCGAACTAGTCGCGGTGTAGAGCACTAATTGCAAGTACACTGTCCCTGATATACCTGTTGAGCAGTTTCTCCATTGTCATGAGTATAAATGCTTAATCTTCGCTCCCCTGGCCCCAGAACACGCCAAAAAGGCTTAAAAACGATAATTTGGAAAAGTTAAAAATACTTGCATACATCTGTCAGATACGTACCTATCTAAATACGTATATAACTTCAGTTCAGAAAGAAAGTTTTGGTATTTTTACAATGCATGCCAATGTAATTTGTAGCAACCATAGTAATTTGAAAACTTCCATTACAATTAACCAAATATTAGTAATTTACTGATGTGCTGGAGAACTTATGTATTTCTTAATTGTTATTTATTTAAAACCGATAAAAATCGGAAGCCTATTTAAAATTATTTTGTACTAGTTTACTTACTTATCTAGTATTTAGTAACACACTTATAAGTATGTACATATGTTACAGTAAAACAGGAAGAGATGCAAACAACAGAATTGCCTTCAGAAACGTCCAATTTAAAACGTGACGCTGAATACGATAATGTTTGGTCGATTAAACTGGAATCAGTACATGAAGAATTAGATATAAAGACTGAAACGTATTGTAACAATGAAGATCAAGTAATAATGGAGCCTCAATTGAAGTGCATCGTGCATCAGAGTGTTAATACTTATACTGGAGAAAAGTTTTATAAATGCAATCTATGTGACTATGGAAGTGCACACAAGAATAGCTTGCAAAGGCATATAAGAACGCATACAGGAGAGAAACCCTTTAAGTGCAATATGTGTAACTATGAATGCGCACAGAACAGTAGTTTGCAAAGTCATATGAGAAAGCATACAGGAGAAAAACCCTTCAAGTGCAATATATGTAATCATGAAACTGCACACAAAAGCAGCTTGCAAAGGCATATACGAACACATACAGGAGAGAAACCCTTCAAGTGCAATATGTGTAACTATGAATGTACACAGAACAGTAGCTTGCAAAGTCATATGAGAATGCATACAAGAGAGAAACCCTTCAAATGCAATATGTGTAGCCATGAATGTGCTCACAATAGTAGCTTGCAAAGGCATATAAGAACGCATACAGGGGAGAAGCCCTTCCAGTGCCATATATGTGACTTTAAAAGTGCACGTAAAACTAACTTGCAGAAGCATATTAGAACTCATACAGGAGAAAAACCCTTTAAGTGCTATATATCTCACTTTGAAAGTACACGCAAGGCTAACTTGCAATTGCACATGAGCATTCATACAGGAGAGAAACCATTCAAATGTAATGTTTGTGACTATAAAAGTGCACACAAGGATAGGTTGCGAAGTCATACGAAAACGCATACAGGAGAAAAACCCTTTAAGTGTCATATATGTGACTTTAAAAGTGCACGCAAGGCTAACTTGCAAATGCATATGAGCACTCATACAGGAGAGAAATCATTCAAGTGCAGTAAGTGCGACTATGAAACTGCATGGAAGCGTAACTTGCGAGAACATATGAGAATTCATACGGGAGAAAAACCTTTCAAGTGCAATATATGTGACTTTGAAAGTGCGCGCAAAATGAGTTTGCAAAAACATATAAGAACTCATACAGGAAAGAAGGAAACCACTTGAATGCAGATTTTATTTCCCAAGATCGTATGCGGTAGTATGAAGATACAAGGTCAAGTAAGGAAAGTGTTTGATATAGATTGAAAAGACTGTACAAAGTGATTTTACATCCATAAGCAAAAATCTACACCACAGCTGACCCTACATCCAACCCGGTTAAAGATACCTAGAACGTAAGTAACTAAAAAAAATATGACAACCACTCAGTCCTTGCAAAAATGGGGGAAATCGGAGAAACATTTTGAACAACTCCGCCTTGGTGGGAACAGCCTAATACAGCCACTCCTGTGATCCAGCTACCAAACAACATGCTAAAAAAAAGCTTCCTGAAAGATTCCCGGTTAAGTAAAATCAATTGTCTGTATTTGGTACTTTCTTTAATAAATGCATTAAACTTTTCTGGTATTTCATTTATGAATTCGGCTCAGTTACTACTTTAGATATAAACCTGCGACGGTAAAAGGGTTACAAAAATAAGAACAAGTCCCAGTAGTGTTCCACAATCGATTTTTATGGAGGAAATCTGGTCTTGTAATATGGTTCCCTACTTTGCCACACCAAACATTTACATGAAAATCTATCAGAAAACGAGTAACAAGTATCCAGTGTGAATTCTCTTGATGGTGAAAGTTATGTCCATTGACTTCACCATTGTTTGAGAATTTTGCATTATTGTAAAAGTAATACTTTTTCTTCTTGTTACGTTAGGTGTTTGACCTGTGTTTTATATATATACAGCCTGAGTCAAAAGATACGGGTTTTAAGATATTATTGCTATTTGCGAATATAGGTAAAAAAGTTACTAATAAAAGTTATGTGAACCGACACGTACTATAAACCGAAATAT
>JABXWE010010728.1:0-20914 GCA_014611495.1 Limonius californicus | reverse complement strand
ATCTTAATTAAACAGTCATCATACTTCAAATGCTTGCTGCTGATCCGTAACCTTTTACCGACGCATGCGAATGAATAATATGTAACAAGATAATTAATACAAAACATTTATTTTCACACATACATAGTACATTACAAATACAATTATTATGTTGTCGTAAGTAGCAACGGTTACCTTCAGTTCGCTACTGCCTCAACGTATCCACCTTCGCGTTCAACACATGTAATAGTTCTTTTACAAAATTCTCGTAACACACTCCTACATATCTCGGGAGTGATTTCGTGAACCGTTTCCCTTATTATCCGTTCTAAATGGTCTACATTTCTAAACGGTCCTTGTTGATATACCTTCTCTTTTAAATAACCCCAGAAGAAAAAATCTAGTGGGGTTAAGTCGGGAGATCGGGCCGCCAAAAAATCACAGAATACCTATGTATGACTCGTCCATTGAAAATATTGTCAAGGTATTCCCTAACATCGTGCCTACTGTGACATGGTGCACCGTCCTGCTCGAACCATATCTGTTGTAATTCAGCTATGGGTAGATCATCTAGAATATCAGCCAATTCATTTTGTAAAAAGTCCAAATAACGATCTGCCGTCAGAGTGTTTCGAAAAAAGAAAGGCCCAGTTATCTTATCTTTATAAATTCCACACCACACATTGGTTTTAAATGAATACTGATTGCGAGTTTTTATGGTAAAATGAAGGTTCTCATCACTCCACCACCTACAGTTTTGGGAACTGACTGTACCTACCGTTGGAACTAAACGTTGCTTCGTCCGAAAACATAATACGTTTTGCCATGAAACGGTCATCTTCTAACATTGCTTGGAAATCACAGCAGAATTCATAACGTCTGTCGTAATCTCTTGGTTGTAAAGTATGAATAAATTGTGGCTTATATGGACGAAACCTATTCTGTTTTAAAATTTTTGCAACTGTATCTTTGCCAACAGGATTACGTAGCAGAGATGCTCTTTTTCGCAATGGGTATTTAGGATTTTCAATTACACTGTTTAATGACTGACTGACTGTTTAATTAAGATAAAAGATAACGTGTTTTACAAGTAGGATTTGCAAAATTTAATTTAAAATTGAAGTCGTCAAAAAATTCCTATCGAACTTTTTCAATTTGTGGACACCCTGTACATTCGATGTCAAATGTGAATAGCTGAATATTATTGTTTTCGAAAGCAGAGATTTTTATAAAGAATGACTTTTTTTCGTAAAACTTATAATAACAAAGTTTTCCATATGGCGCCAACTTAAGTAGACACACTGCATATGTCCTATTAAAAAATTCAGATAATATTTCTTCAACTTAAATTGTATTTTAGTCGGTCTAAAACATTATAAATGTCGTTAAAACATGATGGGCAATTTTAACTGTGCACCTTAAGTCGCTCTGAATTTACAAACAACCTGTACAGTATGAGTCGCAACATTTGGCAGAACAGATTTATTAATACTACTAGGTGTAGTATGTACTATCTAAATGGTTAATACTTTCTATGGTTCCAACCGACAGAAAAATAGTAACTTTAATCTAAAGGTTTGTTAGTTTACAAGGTACAGTTGTTCCAGTAAGTTGCATTGCAAAATAAATAAAAATAATCAATTTCTTAACAGTATACTAACATTGGATCGTTCACTCTCTGTAGACAATCATTCTTCTATGGAAGAAGGCGGGTCTTCATTTCCACCATTAGTTCCATTACAATTATTTAAACCAACTTCCTCAATACAACGATTATCACCTACACTGTAATTTCTTTCCATTGTGTTTCTGGTGCTCATGGCTTCTTCGTAAGAAGGGGGTAAACTGCCACTGCTATCGCTGTCTTGACCTACAATTCGAATACCAAAGCCTTGGTTTGAGTGTTGACCTTGCGAAAGATGGGTTTGAGTGATTGCATTCTGGGTTTCAGCGTTTAAATTTAAGATGTGACAACTCCAGCCTTCTTCTGTTACCAGAACCCCATCATCAGTGCGTGAGCCTGTTCCTTCGTTTCTTCTACAGTAATTATTTCCATTTCTAGTTCTTGGTAGTGGACAATGGAAATTTGCTGGTTGAATAGTTGCTTTCGATGATGGCCTTCCGATATAGATGTGGCAAATGTTGATTTTCAAGCATAGTTTTACTAGTACGTAAAATATGCCAGGAAGTACGAATACACCAACTGAAACGAAACGAGTTATATTAGAAGTTCGCTGTTGCATATCTAATATCTTTGCAATGTAATTTCCGTGTGCCTAAAAATCCCTCCTTGTATATGCAATACTTATTTATACCATATCCATTATAATCAAACAATAAAAGGGAGACTAGATGTCTTTCATCATAAACTTACAACTTTATGAAGATGAATTAGATCAAACACTTCTTGATGAGTATTTGTATAAGCCCAGAAATTTTGAAGTACGCAGAGCCTAAATCGTTGACAACCTTATTAACCACCCACTGTAAAAGCACGAAGAACGTACAGTTTAACATGGAATCCAAATGACAAAAATACCAAAGGTAGGTAGTTCATGTATTTACCCCACACAGCTGCCGAAGTCGCATCGTGGAATTATGTGTTGCGGGTTGCAGCACTACATTTTTTACAATGTATCGGTAATTGTGCAAGATGTTTCTAATCCTCAAGTCAGACTTTGACAATGTTGACGTAAGCAATGATAATATAACTTCCATGATAGTATGACAATTATTAATTGCAAAAGTAAAAGAATGGCAAGAGGATTATGTGGAGTGCCTCAGATACTTGTCTATTTAGAAAAATTGTTTCATCTGAGGTTGACTAATATTTCATTTATATATACATATACTGTGATTGGCTTCCAGGTATTCTTCAGCTTAGCAATTTCTTGGTCCTGGGATGGACCGGAGTGGTTATCTTGACGACGTTTCGGCAAAATCACATTTGCCATCTTCAGGTCTTGTCGGATATCTTGTTGCTGGTGCTTCTTGTAATACGGCTGTCGACTTTCGTTTCCGCTGGGGCTATATATACCTTCTTGACCGTTCCGTGCTGCCGGGCTTTGTTGATTTCGGGCTCGGTTGCCTGTGACGGGAGCGGCTGTGGCTTGAACGTTCTGATTTTGTTGAGGTGGTTCTATGTATATATGTTGATCCTGTTGCATGTTTATTTTTTGGTGAGAACCGGTTTCCAAGCGGATGGCAGTCTTTGGGTATCATCACGAGAATTTAGATTTCTTGGGTGTTTCTCGATTTCTATAGCTTCCCTTATTATTTTTGATTTCAGGTGTCCTATGTTGGCCAGTATTTTGGTGTTTTCGAAAGCAATTTTGTGGGATGATGTGCTTACGTGTTGAGCCAGTGATGAAGTCTTCTCCTTCTTTCGTACGGCATTTTCGTGTTCTCCTTTTCTCACGTTGACTCGTCTGTTTGTTTGACCTGTATATGTTTGATCGCAGTCCTGGCAAGGAATTTCATAGACACCTTGATTCTCCAGGGGTATCGTTGTTTTGGTGTTTCATAGAATGGAGCTGATCTTTCTGTTGGTTGTGAATGTTGTTTCCACATTGTGCTTTCGTAGAATTCTAGAGATTCTGTCTGTTGTTCCTTGACGTATGGCAAGTGGGCTTTGAATGTAGGTTTTTCTTTTTCATCCTGTGGCTTCGCTCGGCTGGGTTTAAGTGTATCATTCATAGTTTGATTCTTGAAGCCATTTTGTCGTAGGGCTTTTCGAAGTTTCTTCATTTCTTGATCTATTTTCTGGGTCCGCGAGTCTTTGAGAACGGGTGACCAGGGTTTTAACCACTGATCGAAGTTGTGCCGGATATTGGTGTGACTCAGCGTTGAGATAGCGGTCTGTATGAGTAGGTTTCCGGTACACGCTGTGGCCCAGGTTTCCGTCCGATTTCTTTTTGACTAAAACATCCAGGAACGGTAGTTTCTGACTCCTGATACGAAGTTGCTACGCGGAAGAATACCTGCAAGCCAATCACAGGATACAACACCCGCGGAAATCTCAAAACCCAACATATATATATACAAAAACAGAGCAGTTTTCTAATGTATAATTAATTTTAAAAATGCAGAAAGTCTGGCTATGGAAAACTGCCCACAACAAATTTATATGCAGTCAATATAAAAACACGCCTGTTAATGGAGGGAGTAATGTAGCTTCTTCAAACTTTCAGGCAGGCGTGATCTTTGCAGTTAGATATAAACGTTACTGATTGTGTTATATTTGTATGTATCTACAGGGTGATTCAGATTTATTTCGGGAAACTTCACCAGCGCGTTATACAAACTAAAATAAAGTAAAAAGTTTATATAAATATGTGTCTTTAAATACTTTCTACATACAGCGTTTTAAAGTTTTCATGAAACAAGTGAATCTTTCCGAAATAAATCGAAACCACCCTGTATATATTGTAGGGAAATATTCAAATTAAAGAAATAGCATTTGTGTAAGTAAATATTAATCCAATTCCATTTACAAAATTTCTATTAGTTGTTTGTTCTTTCTACTTGCTGCATAAACGTAGTGGATTGTAGTCATGAAGTCTGAAGCACGGTTGGATCGTGTACAATTTGGTGCCCTCCCTATAAAGTCCTTACCCCCAAATTGAAGCAATTTTTAAGCGCTTAATATTTTAACAAAACTAACTTCCATTCCTTTGCTGTGCTTTCCCGCGACCTATCATTGTTTGTGTATCACAATTTCGTTTCTACTCGAGACAGCTATTTAATAATGGTGAAGCTCTATAAGTCTATACACCATGAAGTAGTTTGGCCTGCAAGGTGGAAGGTTAGAGCACCCGTTCACGCGTTCCAATTATTTCCTTTTCCAGTTTGTGCCCCTGTACTCCCTCCTAGCAAGAAATGTGATGTATAACGGCCCACATTTTTACTGATGTTCGGATACTTCGTTTGGGGATACGAAATACAGGTTCTGTCCCTGTGAACGGGATGTGTCGATTTTCACAAAGATGTGCTTCTTCACTTCCCTCCTCCCTCGTACCCTGGCACCCACATGAGCTGATCTGTGTTTTTCTCACACAGGGATGTCAGCTGGTTCTGATATTCTGTCAATAGTTTAGAGTTGATCCAAGGTGATTCAAGTGCTTTTAAGGGTGCTTGGTGGGATGCTTATGCGTCTTTGGGTGTATCCGTGTTCTGCATTCTCCTGGATACACTGCACTATTGTAAATATTTCAGCTTAAAAGACTGTGGCTTTAGTTCCTAAAGGTAGAGAGATGTTGTCTTGGTTTTATCCATTATTCCGGCCTATGTGCCTACTGCTTTGCTGGAGCTGTGTGTGTTCCAGACTAGCCCCCTTGGCAGTTGATGTGGAATTCATTGGGTCCAGTCATTGCGATTATATTTCACAGTGAATGGCTTGCCAACGGAACACTCTAGAAGGATATAATCGATGCCCATTTGAAGGATGGGATTACCTCATACCACTTCCTGTATTGGCTATTCAAGTAGCAAAATAAGTCTACCGTCGAATATGTTGCTTATTTGTTCGAATAAAATATTATTTTATAGACAAAATGCTATGCCATGGTAAATATAAATAATAAAATTAGTTTTCACGTCATTGCAGAAAAAGATTTGAATAGAGTACAATATCATAATTATTGTGACATATTGTGTTAGCAATTTCACTTACCTAGGAAGATGAAGGTAAGAAGGAAAGCAGGATTTTTGTAATATAATACACCTAAAAATACAATTTTGTTAATGTGGTAGCAGTAGAAATGATTGCATTGCTTACTAGATCCTCCATCATTATTTTCCGCAACATCTGAAAAAGCATAACCTTTAAATATGTTATATATTTTAAGTGTATTATATTTTTCCATTCGTTTTACCCTCATTAAGTATTTAGCAAATTGCAATAGAATATAATCTATCTCGAACGTAATGTTCAAATTTAGAAAATCATCTTTTAAACAGACAACTTTCCTTAATTGTGAGTCAGGCAAAATGTACTTGGAAATAATTTTTTTCCCGCATCACCGTCTATCAGATCGTTGGCCCTTTTAAAATTTAAATTTAGACTCATTAGCACTACATATTTGCCAATTTTTACAGTTGATAGTTTATAAGACAATGAACATAACCTATAATTATAGGGCAACAGCGTTGTTTAAAGTGGGTCTTCTGATTTTAGTGATTTTAAACGTTCTTCCTAACAACTTCCATCTATGACGCCGTAGTTGTATTATCAAACACTATCTTAAAACAAATCGGTAAACACCACTAATCACATGCAACTGCAAGCGGACACCAACTTTAATATATCATAACTATTTTCCCACACAATAATCTACAAAATCTGACGTTGCATTTGCTTTTGATTCTGAACAATTGATTCTATTTGTGTATTTTAACCTTTCATTTATAGAAACCGATTAATATATTCAGGAGGTCTCTTATAACAGGTCTTTAAAAGGAAGAATTGTAACGAGTTCGTGTCATATTCATCATAATACCTGTTATAAGTGAAATTTCATTATTTTTCTTTTAAAGTTTATAATTTTGAAACAATGCTAATTGCTATTGGTACATTCTACATCATAAACTAAAACTTACCATATTTCCTAATTGCGTAGTCATCAGTAGCAGCTGAAACAAAAAATAATACAACCGAAAGAATAGAATCCAACTTTTTACCTATGTTTATCTTGTCAAAATAGCCAATTGGTTTAAAAAACAAATTATTTTCAGTTTTTTTTAAACAGTAAAACTATTGCTCGGGTGAAATAAACCAATTTCAAACTTGCCGCCGAGATCTTGGAAATTGTGGAAATGCATTGGATTCAGACTCTAATTTCAAATAAGTATACGCTATTTTTAAAATTGGATTAAACGCACCAGTACCTTTTTCAAAGTAATTCTAGTAGGTGGGCACTTTTTGGAAAATCACTTAATAATTTTGACTTTTATAGTGAACAAACACTTTGTATATGTGGAATAAACGAGTAATAGTTGAACACGTGTCTTGTTATTTTTACGAATCAATGTAAGAAACCCCAAATTGTTACGTTCAACCATGTGATTGCTGACTGAAATTTCTCCAAACAATGTAATTATTGTATTAAGCGTAGTATACTGTAAATATCAACTGCACCGTATTGTTGGTTGCCTATGTAAAAATATTAGATTGTATATTTATCAACTTAATAGTTCGTATACTTTCTACAGACAAAAGTAAATGCTGGCTAGGCCTGCAAGGTTTTTTTTGCAGTTTATTCTGCATTTAGGCTTCTTCAAAGGGGCGTAATGTCAAAACTTAAGAGTTCGTAAGTATAAGTAAGCAATTAAAGTTAATTTTCCATTTTATACCATATAGGGTGGGCCAGCTAAGTTGCCCCTTTTTAGAGGTGGTTAATGCAACCCAACATACACGTATCACAACAACTGAGATTAATGAATGTCTTACCGTATAGATATGTTGATATTTTACTGTAGTAATTAACAGTTTTACTGTTTTACGAATGCGTTGCGCAACACCCCACCCGATCCCACCCTATCCATTAAATTCCTACCCACCTACTGGCATGGGGTGGGCCTGGCGTATCCAAGATCGACCCTCGAGTCAGCTCAATGTCAGATGATGATGATGATGCTGATGATGATCAAGAGAAGCACACACTGGTGCAACCATAATATATAGAAAACTAAAGAAGTGAAAAACCAAAAAATAATAATTAGCAAAGTATTATTTAATTGCCTACATCCACTTTTTCACATTTTCTAAGTCCTCTGGTAAACGATCTTCGGACTCGCAAGTGTATGAGGAGTAATTAATGTACACTAGGGTTACCACAAGCCCTTTTTTCCTTGGATATCTCCTCTTTTGAACGCGTTAAATTTCCGCCCGGGCGGATTTTGAAATATGCAAATATGTCCGGATTTTTACTTACCGCTCTTTTTTTGCTTATTAAAATTATATATACAGGGTGTATCAGAAATAGATACAAATCTTAAATCCGATGGTAAATTACAATATATACAAACTAGAAAAAACATTACCCATAAGATATGAGAAAATAATAATTGAAAATTTGACTCAAAATTGTTTGAGTACCGCAGGATAATAATAAAAATTTGAGTTCAAAGACATGTTATGCAAAGGATTTTGCGGAATCAGGGACTATACCCTTACCACGTTCAACGCGTTGAAGGTTTGCAACCTGCGGATTATGTACGTAGGCACGATTTTTGTGAATGGCTTTTTCAAAAGTGCAACAACCAACCAATTTTCCTTTTCAATTTGTTATCTACTGATGAGGCAGGATTTACGCAAGAGGGAGTGTTTAATCTCCATAATACCCACATTTGGTCAGATGAGAATGCACACGAAATAGTGGAACACAGTTTCCAACAACGGTTTTCCCAAAATGTATGGGCAGGCATTGTAGGTGATCACCTTATTTGGCCATAAATTTTACCTGCTCGTTTAAATGGAGCTCTGTATTTACACTTTCTCAAGGAAGTCCTACCAGAATTGCTTGAAAACGTATCTTTAGAGACACAACGTAATATGTGGATTTTGCTTGTTGGTGCTCCGCCTCATTATGCTAGGGATGTAAGGAAATGGTTAAATAATAACTATCCTGGATTGGATGAAACGGGCCAGTTCCATGGCCAGCTTGTTCGCCAGATTTAAATAGTTGCGATTTCTTTTTGTGGGGCTACATGAAACGCTTAGTTTATTCTACGCCAGTCAACACAGTTGGGGAATTAAGGGTACGCATTGAAGACGCTGCCGATAGGATTCGGCAAGATCCTACCGTTTCGCAAGGATACGTAATTCAACGCTTCGACGTGCAGAGGCTTGTGTTCTCAGTAGTGGTCGTCACTTTTGAGGTAAACTGTTTTTTATGTTTTTTTCAGTTATGTTATAATTGATTTAAATAAATGATGATGATGATTATTCTGAAATAAATTAGTACTTTTTTAAATGCTTGATGCGTTTGGAGGTTTTTTTTTGCATGAAGCGGCACTTGTTTATAATTTGTATATCCCATGCTAAAGTGAAAACGCAAAAATTTAATTTAGCTGTAAATGAAATTCTTAAATGCCTTCTAATTACAAAAATGCCCAACTGCTTCAATTAAACCTTGACCCCTCCCAATTCCGTAGTTTATCACAAGCCTGACAAGTTTTTACGTGTTTGCCACTTTGGATTTACTTTACAATTAGGTAATAACCTTCTACAGCTTAAATGCATTTTCTATGTATCAGCAGCAGTTCTCAAACAACATTTTATTTTATTATTTAATTCAAAAAAATAAATTTAATGATTTTTGAAAAATGAATAGTACCATTGAATTCTTCTTGAACCAGTCTATTAATGGTTTATATATTTGTACCTGTTTCTGATACACCCTGTATATATCTACAATATGTAGATTAAAGAAATACGACCTTACACGAGAACTCACGAAATCAAGTTTATGATGAACAATAGATACATTCATTCATACATTATCTTGTGTGTTCGATAACCATGCAACTGTTGCTAAGAGTTACTTTTACAGCAAAAGCAAATATCATTAATTCTAAATAAGCTATGGTAAAACGAAAGTGTAAACTCAATAAATAATTAAATACAAAATTTCAATGTCAAAGGTATTGCTGATTTTAAAGCTCATTTAGAAACTGAGAAGCACAAGAAAGTAATTCGAGTTTTTCATAGAAATTGACAAATTACTTTGTAAGAGTATGCAGTAAATCTAAAAAAGGAGTTTCCATTGCTAAAGGTATATTTGCTTTCCACTCTGTAAATCACCACAATTGTTATCAATCAATGGAATGTACATCTGCCTTGTTAAAGAATGCATTTCTTAACTCTCAGAAAGTTTGAAATGTTGGAGTACCACAACAAAAACAGAAACAATTGTCAATTTTAGTGTCATCTTTCCTAGTCACTAGGATACGGTAAAGTTAACACGCCCCGAGTATTCTATTTTATAAGTCGTCTATTGCCACCGGAGTTTTTTTTATTGTGCTCTTATTAAAAAGTCTAGTGGAATGATATCGCAACTTCTTGGTGGCCACGGATACACAGCTCCCCTTCCAGTCCAACTACGTTTAAATAAATCGTTTAAGTGATTTCTAACAATCCAACTGTAGTGAAAAGGACAGCCATCATTTTGGTAGTAATATTTTTGTCGTACATTGCGTAGAATATTTTGTAGGAAACCCAAGAAAAGTAGTCCAGTTAAATTTTCATAGAAGAACTGTGATCCAAAAATTGTGACGCCTAGTTATAAAACGGCGGCAACAATATCAGTTTTGTACCCACAAAAAAACGAAGTATCAGTTTCTAAGCAAGATCCAGGTATCAGACAAGGGTTCGACCAGCTACCGTCGCAGAAGGGTGGTCCGATGTAAGCCTAGGCGCCACCTGTTTAAAAAAAATCAACCCTTGGTCTCGAAGATGACGTAGATAAACAGGAATCCCCCGGAGAAAATGTACTTACCTTACTGATAATACTAACGTCTTTCAAATAAAAATAGAAGACACAATAAAACACAAAAGCTTGACATAATTCTCGAGTATAATCAATTAGCGAAAACAATTTACAAATAAATATCAAGGATTGACCAACTAAACTTGGTCATAAAAAAAATATCAAAACAATTGACCCCAAATTGGTCACAATTATAACTATAAATATCTTTTAAAGAACAGACCACAAACGTTCCTGTCTGATTTAATTATACGTATGATGAAAGAACTTAAATCCTGGGGAAAACGATAATGCGTCAATAAAAAAAAAACTAAATTAACCAGAAGCCTAAATAGCTTCGCAAAATATAATAATCACTTCGTGACACGCCTAATTCACGATAAACGAGATCTCGGTTATGTAAACTAAGATAACTACCTGTATAGAGGTATAAGCGCTTCGACAATAAAATAAAAAGTTCACGCAAAATCCTCCCTTATTGAATGTATGTGTCAAAAAAATTAAATCAGAACCTCAAAATATGCGGCCCGTTTACACAAGTTAGAAAATGCAGTAAGTGTTGAATTTATAAAAGAATTTTTGTTATAAAATTAGTTCGGTATAACTGGTATAATGTGAATTTGTACAAAATAATAATTATGTGGTCGTATTCTGCCGGATGATCTTCGGAGTCCTTGAATTTTTAAAGGAATATATTAAACAGACCTTTTTGATGAAGAATTCCAAATATATCGAACACTTGGCATCCGCATTCGCGTTTGGAATTTGACCTTGCGATTTCCTGTGGCGAATATACGACTTGAAATTTCTCCAAATTCTCTGATGTAGGTATAAAAACTTCCATCAGAATGTACTTTCCCACACCAACGGAGTTTTTGGTAGATAATCAAATCCTCAGCAGTTACGAAATTGCCTAAATAATACAAGAGACAAAATAAAACGAAAAAATTAGAATCAAACTTCTCAGCTTACCAAAGATGTAAATCGGCAAATAGAAAAACCTCTTCAAGGGTGTAATAAATCGGTTAAAAAAAACCTAGGGAAAATCTCACTAGCACCACAAGGTTAAGATTTCCCTAAAACTTGAACTTTCAACAAAATTAGGAATAAATCCTTGGTCGAAATAGACCGCGATGAAAACCAAGCACACACTTGTCAGAAAACAGAATGAGAATGCGCTCTCCTATCTCGGAAAACCCAAACCTACGAGACATTTTTAAGCTACTCATGCGCGAAAACCGAAGCACGCTATCCACCTGCCTAAATTTGAAACAAACTCCGCAATATACACTGTGCGTCGAAATCGCACGTTACAAAATATGGTTACCTACTATGCCATACCAGTCATTTCCAGAAACAAACTCTATTAAACTGGTAACACCCATCTGGTGCAGATTGTCTTCTACGTTATAGTGTGAGTTATGCCTAGTCACGTCACTATTGTTCGAGAATTTGCCTTGTACGCGAAACAATACACTATTTAAAAAAGATGGATTCAAAGGAAATTGATTTTGAAAGATATTCCAAAATTGATATCGTCCTGAGGGTTATTTTCGTGCAGTTGGTGTACTAAAGTAACGCGATAGGTATAAAATATATTTGCTGTAAAAATTCTTCTTACTGATGTTCTACTAGTACCCACATTTTTACTTAGATCTTTTTGATTTACACATGGATTCTCATCCACTGCCTGTAACACTGCTACTTAATTTTCCATGTCCGTAATCGTTCTTGGCTTACATCTTCTGACATTAACAAATTTACCTTCGTTTCTTAAACAAATTTCAGAACATCTAAATATTTTTCAGGCGGTGGTCTTCTAGCTGGATAGCGCCTGCTATACAGGTATTCCGGAAAGTAAAAAAACACAGTTTAGCTATAACTTTTTCTCTCTTTACTTTCAGGACACCCTGTAGAAACTACGGGTTGCAGCCGCGTATTCCAGTCTATTCTCTAGTCATTTGAAAACATTTTACTTAAAATTTAAGTAAACTGGCAACTTGACTTGGCATTGCCATAGGCAACAGTGATTCATTTAATTAAATTAAAGAAAAGCGATTGCCATGCTATATGTATGTTGAGTAGCGTCCACCACTTTTCGGGGGGGGGGGACAACTTAACTTGTATAAAACTAGTACATCAAACATCACGGCACTGCAATTTCTAACATGTCCTGCCTCTGACAATCTAAAAATGACCGAATGCGCTTTATTTTGTTGATCTAGCGGTACAAATTATTTCAGAAACTTTAATGTCACAACGTGCACACTCTGTATAAATTCTGGTAGTAACAGAAAATTACGACTAGAAATGTTTAACTAAATTATGCTCACGTAATGTTGCAGCTTCGGTTGTCCATTTATGGTATCGATAATTCCCTAAAATATTCAGAATTAAAACATAAACACACAACAATGTTACATATTTACGATTGTAGTTCAACTCCCAGTCGCTCAGTAAAAATTTAACTGAATTGCTAGATCCGGGACCTACAATAAATTATTACATTGTCGAATTATTAGTTACAGCTTACATTTACCATCATAACGTTTTGATTTCATGTTTAAAGTAACTCTCATTGCAAGCTAAGTTACTGTTCGCACTCTTATTTATTATATTTCGAAATTCGGTTCTGTCAGACAGGTTATGGAATAGATTCGTGTATTTGTAGAAATTGTTTTTAATATTAAACAAGGAACAAATCCGAATACAAATTTGTTCCCTCTGTAAATGAGGTTAACTTTGGGAAGACACAGTAGTTAGACAAAATCAATAATTCAAGAAGGGATTGGCCTCATTTCTATCTCTCAGGGACGTATTATTTACATTTTGGTCAAGGGCATATCCAGCTCGAAAAGTAAGGGGGCCGGTAGCTTTCTGAATCCAACTTCTTTCATGGGGGAAGGGGGTCCATGGGGGGGGGCATGCAATAATACACAATTACAAAAATAAACACCATTTATTAATATCTATATAAATATATAATCATTTCCTTGTTTATCCATAAGGGTGTAAGGATTTCAGTACATTCTATTACATTTAAATTTACAATTAGATACGTATAGCTACATTATATTCACTACATTTAATGTTCCCCACTTTAATTATAAACTCAATTCATTATAAACTTTTTCCAACTCTTTCTGTCTTCTGCTAGTCTTTTCGCCTCCGCCCACGTTTTTCCTTTCTTCTTTAGTATCTTTCCAATTATTTCATCCCATGTTTGTTTTGCTCTTCCTCTTTTCCTCTTGCCTGTCGCTTTTGATTCCCAAATCTTTTTGGTTTGCGTTCTACTCTCCATATCCTTTGTAAATGCGTCCACCATCCCAGTTGTCTTCGTTCGATGAATTCTTCTACAGATTCTATTTTTAGTTCTTCTCTTATTTTCTCGCTCCTGATTCTGTCTCTTCTTGTTACTCCTTTCACTCTCCTTAAATATTTCATCTCAGATGCTCTAATTTTACTTTTTTCTCTGTCCGAAAGTACTCATGATTCGCATCCGTACGCGAGTATTGGTCTATATATTGCTTTGTAAACCTTCATCTTTGTTTCCCTCATAATTTCTCTCTTGTTAATAATCCCTTTGCTTAATAGTAGACTTTGTTGGTTTTTTCTATTCTACTATTCACCTCTATTCCTTGATTTCCAGTTTCTTCTAGTTACTCCTAAATATTGGTAACTGCTTACTTGTTCTATGGGCTCTTCGTCTACCATAACCCTAATTTCCTTTCTTTCCGCTGTTACTACCATTGTTTTGGTTTTGAACTTATTCATCTTCATTCCATTTTCTATTAAGATTTCATTCCATACTTACAGGTTTTCTTTTAATTCCTTCTCACTCCCAGCTATTAATGCTATATCGTCTGCGAAGGCGCATTCCGAGATATCTACCTTTTCGAGATTTCTGTACCCAACATATAGTGGTTTTGTTCTTATTTTGGCACTTCTCGTTAATTGATCCATGAATATAATAAAAAACATTGGGCTTAAACTGCCCCCTTCTTTTGTGTGAAATATTTCGGACTCCGTATTTTTACTTATTACTTTATTTCTGGTGTTTCGGTGTAGGCATTTTGCTACTCTAATTAATTTATTATTAACATTTTGCTCCTTCAGGGCCTCCCATATTTTGTTTCTCGGCACACGGTCGAACGCCTTCTCCATATCCATGAACGCTAAGTAAACTGTTTTTGTCCTAGTCCTCATTCTACTGATAATTTCTTTAATTGTAAGCACGTGATCCTGTGGGCTTTTCCCTTTCCTAAACCCACTCTGTGATTGTAACAGCGTTGGTTCCACTTCTTTCCTTAGTCTTTTTTCTATAATTTTTTCCTATATCTTCATTATGGTACTTAATAACGATAATCCTCTATAGTTATTACAATCCATCGGAACTCCCTTTTTGAAAATCGGTAGTATAAGTCCGATTTCCCACTCTTTCGGTATCTTCTCCTCCTTCCAAACTCTATTAAATATTATCAGTAACTGCATTCAGCTCTCTCCCATGTATTTTACCATTTCTGTCGTAATTCCGTCGCTAGCTGGTGTCTTGCCAATTTTCAATTCCTTTATCACTTCTAATAATTCTTCCATTGCAATTTCACTCTCTTCATTTCCTACTCCTTCTTCTGTTATGGTTATTGTTTCATCTTCTACTTCTTGTATCGTTTCTGTTTCATGCTCTCCGTCCATCACAAGCAACTTCTGAAAGTATTGTTTCGATCGTTTCATAACTTCTATTTCACTTCTTAATACATCTCCTTTTTCATTCTTAATTGCTATAATATATGTCTTTTTATTATTTCTGATACTTTTTAGACCTTTGAAGAATAGTTTTTGGTTTTCTCTACTGTCTTTTTCGAGTTTGTCCCCAAACTCAGTCCATGATTTTTGTTTGGCTTCTCTTATTAGGTTTTTAAATTTTACTCTTTGCTTCTTGTATTCTTCGAAATTTTTCCCTACTCTGTTATTCAGGTACTTTTGCCATTTTATTTTCTTAATTCTTACTTGCTGCTTAATTTCTTCTGTCCACCAAGCAGTTTGTTTCTTGTATCTATTTTCCTTGTATGTTCCGCATATATTTTTGGCTGTCTCTATTACTATGTGTTTAAATGTATTCCACATTTCTTCCGTGTCTTTGGTTTCTATTTCTTCCTTGATCTTTCCTATTTCTCTCTCTACTTTTTCTTCATATCTTTTTTGGCCATTTCTGTCTCCTTTAATTTGTATGATGATTGTTTCTCCGCTCTTCTTCATTTCTTTCTTCTCATCTTGAAAATTCACTAAAAAAACACTATTTATTAATAAAATTAATATTTGAACAGTAGTTTGCGAGGATTAGTTGCAAATTGTCTAACCACAGCTTCCATTAATTGTTCTTTGTTTGCGAAAACCTATTGGCTATGAATGCTTAGCATTTGCTCTTGAGGTGTTTGGCATCTGCTGCAAAATCATAGTTCTTCGAAGGTACCCAGCCATTTTCCAGAAGATGTTTTCTCCTATCAACCGGCATAGTGGTCGCCAGGCCGATTATATTTCCAATATCATTTTCATGACAACCGTCATCTTCAGTTTTACTTTCATTGTCTGGCACCATGGTTTGAACCATAGAAGAAGGCCTTGCAGTCGCAGTGTCTGAAGTAGAGGGTGGTTATGCTTCCTTGCCCTCATCGCCGCAGCTGCTGCTGGTGTTACTACTTTTCTTTCGTTTTGAATTCACAGCAAAAAATAAAAAATATATATATATATATATATATATATAACATTTACTTAACGTTGGTTTGGATGCAGCATAACACATGCAAACGTACATAGATACCCAAATAAACGTCAGTACTTGCCATTCTTACTAAAAAACTTTCTAATATCTATTTTTGTATAATTTGTAATAAAGTAGATGGCACGAAACAACAAACTTTACTGTCGTAAAAATTGCATACACTTGTGACCCTTGTGTGAACGTAACTCAACTGCACCGACTCTAGCCGAAATGCGCGCTATTATATATGTACGAGGTAAATAGCTTCTGGAATATGAGACTAGATTATTCCAGAAAGCTCCTTGTTGCCACGAGCTAACTATACACTCATCTGTGAGAAGTCATAAGAACTAAACCTGTACGTGCATAATATACGTATAGGCTGTAGTTCTTATGACTTTTAACAAATGGCACGAGGGTCTGTCGTAATTAGTTTCTTTCAAAATGTTGACAAACCAACAAGCAACCTACTAATCAATTATTTAGAAATGTGTTGTTTATATTTTTTTTACTACTAGAATCGTAAAAATATTAGCGGACTTATGCTCTAGGTGGCGCTACTTACCAAAATCGATTCTAAATTGGTAAATGTATCAATTTGCCTATGCCATCGTGTACAACAACTTTATAGTGAAATCAGACCTACAAGAAAAGAAGCATAAAAAAGACGAAAATCTTTAAAATATTTGTAACTATGTTTTTGTTTAATCAACCTGGAAATTTTTATTACAGAAACGAAGAAACAAAATTGATCATCCACGAGTTTTCTTTAATCCAGCAATTTGTCATTTTGAGTTGGGGCGGATCTGTATTTAGGTGGGTTTTATTCAGGTCAGCTTGTTGACACACAGGTCATAAAATAAATCAGCCTGTTACTTTGATATCTGCTAAGCCTTCAAGGCTAATAAAAACCACAAACTGTGTACCATTATAAAAATGTAATTTGATTTCCTCAAAAAGCTGTAAAGAATTCATAAAAACATCTATTTCCCCACTTGTATATACTAAATCTATTACCTCTTCGAACATTTTTAAAGCAGTAGCTGTAGAAGACATTTAACACCTAATTTATTTTTAAAACTGTTTGTGAAAATCTTGATTGTATTTTAAGTATATACGTAGGTGCCGTTTGTAAAACACTATTGTAACTTTGTACCGATAGAATGAAATGGAAATGACTTCAGGTATTATACAATGTGATGAAAAATGATAAAGGTGTCACGTCATACTGATTTGTTTCTTGTCCGATGAGTACTTAATGTCACCATTAGAGGTCGGATTTGTATGCAAGGAATTAGTAGTTTTATACGGAAAACGAAGAAACTCGACGTGCATTCCGCTAGAAATAACAATAAACTAGCATATAATGTATTTTTTATGCTTATAAATTGCAGTAATATAACGCGATTTCCGCTATAGAAAACCACTAAATGCAAGCAATTAGTACAGTTTTATATGAAAAACGAAGAATCTCGAAGTGTATTGAGCTAAAAATAACATTAAACTACCAATAATGTGTTTTTTGTGCTTAGAAACTGCTAATAATGCGTTTTTTGACACTTCTAAATTTCAATGAGATAACGTGATTTCCGCTAGAGAAAACCCCTAAATGCAAGCAATTAGTACAGTTTTATATAGAAAACGAAGAATCTTGACGTGCATTGTGCTAGAAATAACAATGAACTAGCTAATAATGTGGTTTTTGATGCTACTATTTTTCATAGATCCTATAAAGTCAATGACTATATATGTACATAAAGAAACATACACATTTACTTCACAGGAAACGCAACGCGAACATGCATGGGTCAAAAATATTACAGCACATTGCCAAACATGGGGCAATAATACCAGAACAATTTGACACGTACGACTTCCGGGAATCCTGTCAACACAGAATCCCCAGAAGTGTTGTTGTCGATCGGCAAATCCAACCTACAAAGAGAACTTTTAAAGGCTTTGCGAAAGTAGCCTCCCATAACTCAATCTTAAAAAAAATAAAATAGCGATCGACTTAAGAACGGCAATTAAAATAGAATTTGAATTGTCAATATTACAATTTACTTTCGGCTTAGGCCGCGTCGTCATTTGGGAACACACCCAGCATTATCAGGTAAGGACCGACCTGTAGCTTGTCTGCCTTTACAAGCATTTGCTCTAGAAATTTGAGCCATATCTGTTCGTAGGCCCTGCCTGCCTAAACAGGGCCGTGTGCTTATATTAATCAAACCTTGGGGCGGATAAGGATTTGATCTTGATGTATTTTGTTTGCCAGGACAATAATACTTAATCGGCTTATGCCTGTTAGCTGTTTGTGAACCCATACACACTAACGTTTCGCAAGACATTGCATCTTCAGAGTGAATATAACACTAAATTCAAATCCGGGAAGCGGAGGTATTTAAACCTCTTTGAGCCAGTCGGGCAGAACGACGGAGTTCTGGTTGGCTATCACCGTTGGGCAAAGACGGATACGGTGGAGCGTGATCGTGTGATCGATGATGCGTAGGAGGCCTTAGAGGATAAACTACTGGAGTCCAAGCTTTCCTGAGTCTAAAACCATCCTCCCTGTTTATGTTGTTAGGTTGTTTTTCAATTTCAATTGCTTCACGTATGATACGAGGGAAGTAATGAGGCACTCTGGCGAGTACCCGAGCATTGTCAAAGTCCATCTTATGTCCATTTAAACCAGTATGTTGTAATATTGACAGTTCGAGAAACCGCGAAAGCCTCAAAGAATATATAGAATTTGAATTCCTATGAAGCGGCAATTAAAATATGACTTTAATTCAGAAGAAGCGGCAAAATCAAATGAACATAACATAATGTTATCCTTTTTTAATTCCCCTTTTCTGCTGTTTATGAACCCATTGCCAGCCAGGTACAAAATAATTTTCTGGTTTAAATTGATGTAATGGACCATTGCTAATGGTGGTCCAACAGAGTTTATAAATAAATAAATTATGGCTGTATATTTTTTAAATACTATTTTTCGAATGAACCCCATCGGAACTCTTGTTTTTCACGAATTGGAACAATATTTTCACGAATTTCGGGAACCGGGACGATATTTTGAATAGTTTTACGAACATGAACATTTTGAATCCAGCTAAACACAATTCTACTAAATTTACCTTACTTTATTTAGTATCTTGTTCTAGCTACTAAACTCGTGTAAATTAACCTTTAAACGTAAACTTCTAAGGATGCTCAGTTGTGAATCTACCTTTTACGTGACTATTCGCTGTGTGCAAGCTGAAATGTATGGTCAATTACTGCCTCTTTCATGTATTTTCGGAAACAATTGACTTATGGATAATGGTTGCGACGAGTGTATCTATCTTCGCTGTTGCAAACATTAAAAAGGCAGTAGGTATTTGCAAGGAGTAGTTCAAGTTGTCGAATTAACGATGGTAAAACGAGATCACCAACTTCAGCGTTAAGGTGTGTATTATTATTATAATAATTGTGTAACTAATATGGAAACTTCTTAAATTTTCAATTTGATGGCGCATGTTGTGTTGTATTTAATTTTCTTAGTGCATTATTGACCAGCGTTAGTTTTATTGGAAGCAAACCCATAAACTTTTTACAAAAAACTGTGATGTATTTTTCTACTGACATGTGGCTAACGATTTGCACAAATAATTTTTGTGAAATTGTTTTCCATAAAAAGGATACACTTTGGGGTCACTGGATCCCACAATGCTGTGTTCTTCATTTTCTCTTGCCGGTTAGCATAAGTTAGTGTGTTTGCCTCATTTTTTCGGGCATGAAACATCTACACAAAATATTAACCTCAATAACTGTACGAAAGGGAGTATTGACAGTTTGATCAAGTTTTGTACTGCATTTCGAAGGTGGCTGATTGTAATTTTCTAGCTTATGACTAACATAACCATGGTTGTCTTCAATAGTGCCAATGCGGATTATTTCAATGGCAAGAAGCATGGCCGGAGATTATTTATTAGAAAAATGGATGAAAGTTTGAGTAAAGCTCACATTACAAGAAAAGTGGAAAAGCCTCATGTCACAGACAGTGAGACTCGGCATAAAGCATTGTGGAGTTGAGGCTTCAAATTCTTGGCTTATTTACCAAAATGACCATCATGTGATGTGTATCCCCGAAGCAATGATTAGAAAAAAGAGTGTGTCCAAACAAGCATATTTACAAAAATCATTTATTTATAGTGTGTTTAAGTTGTTTCAATCCATGTACATCTCATGAATTGCAGTTAAATAGTAAAATATTTGTGTACACCTTCATTTTATTATATTTTAACTTTCTAGTTTCATAACCTTAAAAATATTTTTCTTTTCAGTGTGGAAACTTCAACCAAAATGGAGCTTCATTGTCAAATTAATCATCAAAATGTTTGAAACAACATATCAGAAATATCTTTATTTCACTACAAGAGAACTACTTAAAATGCCAGAAGAGTTTCCATTTATGATCCCAGACATGTTTATATCTTGAAATCAATAAAACCCGACAGACTGAGAGCATTTCTGAACAGCCCGTCTCCAGGATAATCTATCAATAACTTTTCTTGTGTACACATTATTAAGAAACACAGGTAAATCAACCAAATGAAATTGTTTTCTATAGTATAGTAATTAGGTTTGTGTAAGTTTAATGGTTTTTTATAAACAAAATCATCAGTGTAAGAAACTTATAAAAATAGGACAA
>JABXWE010010725.1:0-41906 GCA_014611495.1 Limonius californicus | reverse complement strand
TATATATATATATATATATATATATACATATGTATATGTATATATAAAAGGAGAAGCTTGAATTAGAGTATATAGAATGGAATCCATCGGCAATTGGCACCAGCCAAAACGATATGGACACAAACGAATATAGGAAGTGGTAGAAGGTAACCCCACCCTTCAAATGGGTACCGACTATATCCTTCCAGAGTATTCCTTTGACAGACCATTCACTGTGAGATATAATCGCAATGACTGGGCCCAAGGAGGCAAACCTCAGCTGTCAAGGGGCTTGTCTGGTACACAGACGGCTCCCGCTCAGCAGAAGACACAGGGGCTGGAATATATGGCCAAAGACCAAAGGAGAACATTAGTGTACCCCTGGGAAATAAGGCCACAGTTTTTCAAGCTGAAATCTTTGCAATAATGCAATGTATCCAGGAAAATGCAACACGTGGGTATACTCAACAACGCAGCACTTGAATCATATCGCATTAATTCCAAATTAACGAGGGAATGTCTATACCTTCTGGCATCCTTGTGTGAGAAGAACGCTCATATGGGTGCCAGGGCACACGGGGGAGAGGGAAACGAGAAAGCAGATTCCCTCGCGAAAACCGGTGCATCCGTCCCGTTTATAGGGCCAGAACCTGTATTCGGTATCCCCAAACAAAGCATCCGAACAGCAGTATAAATGTGGACCATTACCCATTACCAACACGTTTCTCCCTGGGAGGCAGTACAGGGACAAAAACTGGAGAAGGAAATAATTAGAATGCCTTCTCCAGAGGAGGAAACAGCGTCACGCATAATCTTCGACTGTCCAGCACGTTACCGCAAGAGACAGCAACTATTCGGGGGAACGCTTCTTGAAACTCCCTTCACACATGAACACCTCGTAAAAAATATCCTGCAACTCGTTGAGGGCACAGATCTTCTTTGAAAGAATCGGGGGCGCACAAAAGACCATAGAGTCGAAGTGCAAACCGGGCTAACTAACCCGCTTCAAAACCCTGCTATTAATTAATCAATCAATCAAACCATTCTATTTCATAATTGTGTACATAAACCCATTTTTATAAACCATAATTCTTGAGAAATTATATTTTATCAAAATAAACACAATTTAAAAAAAACACACTAAACAAATAAATGCGATCAGATCGAGCGCCGCTGTCAGACTGTATCTTGAAAGTTTCTCGACATACTGGATGCTGCTGCTCTTGCCATATCATTTTAAATTGAATCTTAAATGTTGTCCACCTGCTCTAATAAATGCATGACATCGACCAAGAAGAGAGTCATAAACACGACCCATGATATTTTGATCATTTCTAATAATGTTTGAAGCGTGGTGTATGCGACCCAGCAATTCTTCTCGTGTTGTCACTTCAACGCTGTAGACTAGCTGCTTCATGTGGCCTTAAAGACAGAAATCTAATGGGTTTTAAACTGGTGATCGTGGCGACCAATCAACGGGTTCCTCACGACCAATCCATCTGTCATCAAAGTGATTTTTGAGCCATCTTACTTTTCCCTTCTTCGATGAGGTGGTGCGCCGTCATGCCGATACCACATTTGTTGCATTGCATTAAGCAGGACATCTTCAATTAAATCAAATAGCGTACCCCGTAAAAACTCTGCGTACCGGTTTGCAATTATTTATTTAGGTATGATTTGTATTTGCAGCAAGGTGTTTTGAAAAATACCACCTCAAATATTTATGGTGAAACATGCTTAAAACCTAATTTCTACAGACCATGCATGCATGTCATGGTGGATATTAATTCAATTCCGAGTAAATGTGGCCTCATCTGACCATAAGGCAGAAGCACTAAAGTCAGGGTTTTCAGCAGCTTGATGGAGAAGTCAGCAGAATAACTCCAGCCGACTTTCAGCATCCCCTGGATGTAGTGCTGCACACGTTGAGTATGGCACGGGTGAAATATCTCCCGGTGCCGCGTCCTCCAAACAAAACTTTGTGATAGTCCCAAATTTGGGACTAGTGCTGATTGTTGGATTATCAGCAACTGAATCTGTTATATTAATTACCCGTTTAACATTTCCCCAACAACACGACCTGGAAAACAATGGAGTGATGTTCCTGTTTCTGCAAATTTTCGAAACGCCTTTTTAAATATCGATCAGGATTATGTCTATTTGGATTCGATATTCTCTTGCAGCTTCTCAGGCATTACCGTCAGAAGAGCTATACAGAAAAATCATATCTGTGTAGTTCCGTGGTGTAAAAGCATATATTTTACTTAACTGCCTTAGGTTGACAACAAACAAAATGACAATTACTAAGTATCAAACAGCCTATAGATATGGAAATTTACTTATAATTATTATTAGCCCATTAAATCACAACCAGAGTGATTTTTTGATTTCCAAATCAATTTATAAAACAGTTTAACACCCTGTATCTCGACAAGGAAGAGGAATCATCGGGAACGTTTTGTAATATCCTCACGAACTTCCTATCAGAGTTTGTCCCCGAGTATGCGAAACACCCTATATAAACGCCTATACGTTCAAAATTATACAAATTTAAGAAATGACACTTTTTATAACGGAAAATCGAATAATGAAAAATAACAATGAACAGATTTAAGATTTCCTCATGCAAGAAGCAAAACGTTTCCCATTTTTAGGCTCGCAAAAAATCGGACACAAAAGAGGGCAAAGTATGCGCTCAGCCGTAACAATGGCTGTTCTTCATTTGTCAGGATACTCATTATCTGTCAACTCCCTTGCTAACACATTCCTAAACACTCTACCTGCCCATTGAAGGAGTCCAGAATTTATACACGGCAACATAAGGCTGGAACAACAATAATACGGACGAGCCGAGTACACCTACGCTCGCTGCATGCTGACAAGCGACGACAAAGAAGGCCCATTTGCACGAGACGAACGTACTGCACTAGTTTACGTTTAGCCAAGTGGAACGTCCCGACTCGAAATAAAACTAGGACTGGATTATGGGCGATAACTAGAAGTTGCAGCTTCCATCTCCTTTGCCAGAACTAATTTTATTGATGCACCCAAGTTGTGTCAACAACGATTTATACTAGAAACTTTTAACAGCTATGTAGGGCGAGAGGATATGGCTGGAACTCTTTGGAAATATTCCGAATCCGAAGTGATAAGGTTTATTATAGCAATTTATTTTCGAATTGGGCATGTACTTTTGACAGTTACTTTTACGAGTATTCGTAAATCTTGAGCCATTGTTACGGATTTTTCGTGGTTTTATTTAGGACGTGGGCGTTAAACTATTATTTACTTATTTATAACCTACTGCTGCCACCAATTAGCCTAATAGCTTGTCAGAAATACAAAATACTCCTATCCGCCTTAGCTAATTCCAAAGGAGTAATAATATACGAATGAATATATCAGATATAAACAATCTTATATCATATACTATTGAATATAAACAGAATATTCTGTAAATAAGGAATACATTAAGTTTGATTATCCTCCTTTTCGTTTCTGCACTTCTTTATTTGTCCAGTTTTTTTTATCGTTCTCAGTGTGCACCTTTTCTTTTCCATTGCCCATTTCTTTCTGCATATTTATCTGCTACCACCAAGGAGCAGCGTAGCTTACCAAGTAAAAGGCAAAGACTTCTTATCTAATATAAAACAGGAAATAGCGAATTAAATTACTAGATGTAAACAGTATTTTGCTACACACTTTGCATATATTGTATAAGAAGAATATATTGTAAGTAAGAGATACAGCTGATGCCTCTCTCCTCTCCCCGTTCCCTTTTCCTTCTACCCTTCTCTTCGGCACTCTTCTTTCCTTTATTATTTCTCTCTCGTTCTTCGTTTCCTTCCTCTCTCCCTGTCACGTCTCCCTCTGCCTCGTCCTTCTACTTCCCTCTCTCTCAATGCATCCTGATATTTTTCTCTATATATCCCCCTTTCTCCCGTTAATTCTAATTCTGCTGTTGTACTTTTCTATGAATACTCTCCTTTCTCATCGAGACTTGTATACCTAGTTCCCTTCAGCTCTTTCCTTACCACTCTATGTCTTCGCCCCTTTTTCCATTGCCCATTTTATATGTTTTTTTTTCTCCTTTATAGTCGCCCAGATCTTTTCAATTCTCTATTCATTACTTTTTGTCTCTACACGTACTTTTCTTTGTACCTCTTCACCGTTATTAATTTCACTATCCTACTGTAACGCTCCTTCTTTTCCCTTTTTTCGTTTTCTTCATTTTCTTCGTATTTTCGATTTCTTATATTCTCTCTCAATTTGCACCTGTTGTCTTATATTCTCTATGTATTTGCTTCTATCTCTCTTCGGCAATTTTTTTAGTTCACTTCTTCCTCCCTTTTTAGTTTACCTCTTCATCTTTTTCCTGTAGGTACTCCATTTATTTTCTTGTTTCTCTTTTGAACCTTTGTTTTGTTCCTTCCAGTTCACATTTTTTTATTGTTTTATTTCTTCGCTATTTTTCACTTATCAACCATCACTGTCTATTTTTGACATCGTTTTCTCTCCGTATGGCAAACTATTCTTCCAGTTTACTTTCCTTCTTTCAATTTCCGTTCAACTTCCCCACCAGTTTTCAGTTTTTCGTTTTTCTTTTTCGCTGTTTGTGCCTGTCCTATTACTTCTCAGGTTCCTTCTACTACTGCCCCCGTCTCTGTTTTAATCTACAAGTTCTTTTATTCTTTTCTCCTTTGTAATCACACATTGTCTTGTCCAATATTTGTAGTGCCATCGCCCTCTCATTTTTCCAACTTTTCTGTTCTTCCCCACAGGATTTTTATACTTCATCAAAATACCTCTTTTCCATTACTGTTGTCCACTCCTTTGCTCTCCTTTTTTACCTCATGTATTTCGTTTGCAGTTTTTCTGACTATTACGGTGTTTAACCCTACTCGGTTACGTACCTATCTATCTTAGTTTTACCATTTTTAAATATTCCATTATCTTCTACAGTTTCTCTCTACGCTTTTCTTTATACTTTACTTAATACTTTACTCTATATTTTTCCGTAATTTATTCTGATTTTCTTGATTTCTTCCTCGAGGAGGGAATTTTTCTCTTCCTTGTATATAATTTGTCTGAATCCCTTTATATCTCGTATCTTATTTTTTTCAGTCTATCTCTTTACACTTTTCTCTTCCTTATTTATACTACATTGCCTGCTCGTGTGATGTGGTCTCGTTTCCAATCTGTGTTACCTTTTTGTCTTGTCTGCTTTTCTTCCTAGCTATCCCGTCTCTATATTTGAATGACTATATTTTCTCTCTAATGGCACTGCACAGAATACTTGTGGCCATTTCACTTTCTTCATAATCATTTTCATTAAAAAATAGTACAAGAATATTCGGGATTATGTTGGCTGGCGTTAAGCTAATTTTTTAAGTGGTTGTTAAGAGTTAGTGATTGAAATCGGTGATTATTTGGAAACGGTGCATTCGCATTTGGTATTCTTTTTAATCCAACCCTGAAAAGTTTTTGCTGCGCGTTCCTATGTTATTATTGATCTGTTTCTGCGTAATTGCTCTTCTGTTTGTAGAATCTCATTATTATTATAAAAAGGAGAACTCTTAGGTACTTCGAGTAATTAATTAACTGAAAAACAGTAGAGGTGAATTACTTTTTGTGCAACAAAATTAAATCTGCTTTTTAATTAGTCGTGGATGCTGAAGTAGTCCCTAGTTCCGGCACTAGCTGTACGAATCGATAGAAATGAATATTTCACTTAATTGAATGCAATGTAGCAAGGCACTTTATTTATAGGAGAGTTTAATTTTATCACCTCAAGCTCGTTGCATAAATTACGCAGTTATTTGTTTAATACTCTAATGTATTGATTTATGACTGGAGGTGTAAATTTACTGCAACATCTTTCTTTTGATTCGCTGTGCTTAAAAGGGCAGGGCAGATTTAGATTACAGTAATATGTAAGACTGCCATCCCCTGTTCTAAATTGCAACACACGCAAGACTGCATTTGGTATAATAACACATTCGTCATATTCTTGCATAAATTGGTAATAACGGCTGTCACGGGAGCAAACGTACAAGTGGCGATTTATTTAAGAGATGATGATGAGAATGATCTCAGTAAATCACTTTGGTTGACAAATTCAAGTCATATTCATTAACGTTAATGGCAATTCTTCTCTCCGTATGGTTTGCTTATGACAGTAATGACAGCAACATTTTAAATTTTTATTGCTGCTACTAGAACTGGGTTATTGTTTGTTAACCTGAAAAACTGTTTTTAATTCTCTTCCTGGTTGAAGCAGTTGATATTAAAAGGAGAAATATTAAGATATTGATTTATGAATGAAAACATATTATTTATCGGTTTCTGTTGGTTTGCCCTGTACAGGGTGGCCCACAGAAAACGAAACAGGCATGTTTTGCAACACTAAATCTCAATTCTTCGAAAACCCCCGAACAGGTCAAATTAATTTGCCATATGACATATAAAATGGTTATTTCCGTTCCCCTTTCTGCAATACCAAAATTGACGTATTTTCACTCTACAAATTTTTATTTGCAAGGGGAATTAAAAGACAGACTATTAAAAAATTCGATGAATTTGCTTTGCGGCAGTGTGTTTATTTTTGGATTTAGTTCCCGCGGAAGTGCAGTGCAAAGTTTCAGCTTAGTAAATGTTCTGGACATTTTATTTAATGATTGATTAGATGATGATTAGATGGCATTGGTTAACCATACGTTGCCGGTGAACATTTAAAGGTTTTTCTTTACGTCAGCGTCACCAAATGGTTTACTCGATTTCAGAAAGAGTTGAAATAATTACGTTTCTCTTCGGAAGCAATGAAACGCCAAATTGTTCGACCAGCAACGTGCAGATAAGCACGTGACTCGCAAGTATGTCTTGGAATTAGTAAGAAAATATCGGGTAATTGGGTCTATCGCAAATGTAAAGCGAAATGCTGCAAATCCGGTAAGAAATGCAGCGGTGGAAGTCGCGCTTCTGGGTCACGTTGTCGCCGATCCTACGTTGAGTACAAGGCAAATGTCATTCTCATTGTGGGATTTGGGAAGATGAGTTACCTCACGTGCACTTAGGCCACATAGGTGGGCCCATTGTGCGGCCTCCCCAGCATCTCCCCAATTTGGGTGTCACCCAAGCCATCCAATCCTTTAGATGTAGTTGAGGACATCCGCAACTGGGGTGTTGCTGATTTTAGCCATATCAGGCCAAAAGTCTCTCGACATGGATCCTCTGGTTATTGCGCGAGCTGGGTAGTGACATAGGACGTGTTCTGCCGTTTCGTTATCCCCGTTGCATCCTCAACAGTTTGGGCTGTCCGCCAGTCCCATCCTGTGCATGTGTTGATTTAGAGTGCAGTATCCAGACCTACATGGAATTGTTACAAGGCAACATTTGATTTAACTTATATTGTAATTAATGATCATTTGATATGGGCCGCAAGGTCGTCAGATTTATCTCCGCTAGATTTCTTTTTGTGGAGCCATTTCTTCTTCTTCTTCTAGAATCCTTATACCCTTAGGGTGTCGGATTATTGTCTTGCTATTTCTTGGCCCAATTTCTCCATCGCCAGTGCTTTCATCTCTTCTCTCGTCTTTCCTCTTTGTCTGCCTAAATCCTCTATTCTTTGTAGCCATTTTTTTCTGGGTGTTCTGTCCTTCTTTTCCCCATTTTGCCTGTCTCCATTATCTTCTTAACTAGTCTGTTTTGGTCCATTCTTAGTTTATGACCGTACCAGTTTAGTTGTTTCTTCTCAATCTACTTTGTAATTGCTTCTTGCTGGACTATTTGTTTTATATGTTCATTCCTCTTTCTGTCCATCTTAGTTTTCCCTGTAATTTTTCTAAAGTATTTCATTTCTGCTGCAATGATTTTTCCTTTTTCATGTTTGTCTTGCATTGTATGTCAACGTTGCTGCTACTATTGCATTGTAGACCCTTAATTTCGTTTCCGTGTCTTATTTCGCTTTTTCCAAATATTGTTTTGTTTAATGCGTAATAGATCCTTACGCTCTTTTTTGTTCTGTTGGCTACATCTAGGTCTATCTTCCCATCTTCCGATATTACACTCCCAAGGTATTCGTATGGTGTCACTTTTTCCAAGTTAATTCCTTTAATACCAATTTCTCTTATTTCCTCTTCGGATTTATTATTAATTATCATTGTTTTACACTTATTGATGTTCACCATTTCCAGTTTTCCTATTTCTTCCGTTCATATTTCCGTTAGTTGCTTCATTTTTCTGTGGGTATCTGATATTAGGACTACATCATCCGCGTGCATGAGACAATCAACCTTTATTGGTATTAATGCTGACAGACATATAGCTCTATAGTTCCCGCAATTTGCGAATTCTCCCTTCTTGTGTATCGGGATTATTATATTTTATATATATGTTTAATAGCCATTCTTTTCCTTTCTCTCCTAGATCATCTCCGGGTCAATCTTATCTTGTTCGCTTGCTTTTCCTAGTTTAATGTTTTTCGCTGCTTCATCTAGTTCTTCTTGATTTATATCTTCTAGTATTTCTTCTCTTCCTATTATTTCTTCATCTTCCTCATTGTCTGTTGTTCTTCGTCTCACACTGTCTCTTTGTTTTGTTTCGAATTTCTTTGAGTAATGCTCTGCCCATACTGCTAGTATATCCTGTACTTCCAATTTAAATTCGTTATTCACGTTTCTTATGCCTTTTATCCCTTTCTTTTTGCGTTCCTTAATTTTCTTATGCTGTTCTAGAATTTTCTATTGTTTGTTTCAAATATTTAATCGAACTCTTTCCCTAACTCCTCCCAGCTTTTCCTTTTAGCTTCTCTTCATCATTATCATGATCAGTCCTTGAGTCCCGAAGAACTATAGGACGCCTTCACAGGCGTTTCAAGACAGTTCGAATAAATTAGTCCGAGGTTGTCAGTCTTTTAGCTTCTCTTACTACTTCCTTAACTATGTTTCTCTTATTTCTGTAGTCTTCTCTATCTTGTTCATCTTTTGCGACCCTATACCTTTTCCATGCTATTTTTTGTTATTTACTGCCTGTCTTGTTTCGTCACTCCACCATGCCGTTTTCCGTCCTTGATTTCTGTTGTACTTTCTGGTTTTACAGGTCTCTTTTGCTGTTATATAGATTATTTCTCTAAAGGTCTGCCATCTTTCTTCTAATGTCCAATTTTAATTGAGTTGTTCCTGTTGAAATAGTTTAGTATCTACTCCTTCTTGATATTTTATTTTTGTTTCCTCGTTTCTTAGGCTCTGAATTTGTATTCGTTCATAGTCTTTAATTTTTTCTATTATTAGGTTCGTATCCTTTATTGTTGCCATTACTAGTCTATGTTGAGTTCCCATTTCTGCTTCTGGTGCTGTTTTAATTTGTTGTATTCTATCGCTCAATTCCTATGTATATACTATGTAGTCCACTATGCTCTTGGCGTTTCTCTCTTCCGCTATGAACGTGTATCTATCTATTATTGGTTGATCCCAGTAACTATTTCATATCCTTAAATCGTTTATTTGGCAGAACTCATATCATTTTCTGTCCATTCCCGTTGACTATCTTTTCTCCATATTTTCCCATGCAACCTAGTCCCAAAGTGCAGTCATTTAAAAAGTAGACTTTACGCAACCCAACCCGATTCTTTACGAGATTTTTACAACAAATAACCAGCCGTCTAATCAACCTACAATTGCTCCAGAATGAGACAACATTTTGAACAGAACTTTTATTACTATATGGACGCTGGTGGTGCTCATTTCGAACTATCCTGAAACTTTGGACTGCATTTCTGCGGGAACTAATTTTCGAAATTCAAAGATAAAAACACCGTTGTTAGCAAATTCATGGATCTTTAAAATGGCATGCCGTTTGACACCTCTTTCCATTTAAAATTTTTAAGGCGAAAATCACCTCAATTTTTGAGTTTAAAATAGGTGAACGAAAATAGCCGTATGACATGTCCACTTGGCAAATTAATTTGCGGGTTCGGAGGTTTTACAAAGGTTTAGTGTTACAAAACACGTCTGTTTCGTTTTCGATGGGCTACTCTGTATAAAAGTTGAGATAACAATTAAGAAATTGTATTCCTAAAGTTCACATTCTTCTTAAACTGAATTAATTGCGAAAACTATGAACGTCAGTTACGTGAGCTGTTACAATCTCTCATATTTATGGTTTTTATGATTTATTTTACTTCCAACAAGTGTCGGTTAAAACCGAGCAAAATAAAACGAAATATCACGACGTTGTGTAGCGGAAACTTGAAAACATCGTTAAAATCCTTCCGAATTCCTACGGAGTTTTAGTAATGAAGCAAAATTATCCACCAACTTTATTTGCAAATTTCTGCAGTTGTAAAATCCTTAGAAACTTGTTGGACGAATTATAACTTAAAAATAAAATTTACTCTTGCTTGCGTGACAGTTAGTTAAAAGTTACGTGCAAAACCTGAACTTTTTATATCAAACTTCTTCCCATTAAAAAAATGGAAAAATCCGACTTCTCCTTGTTTGCTTTTATTTCGTTTGTTCATATTTACACGGATGTAGAATTTAATCAAAAGGGAAAGAAATAAACGGAAAGTAATTGTTTGCACAAGCATTTTCCTTGACTTTCCGATCTCTGCTTGTGACAACGCGACAGTTCTAAATTCTCCTGCATTTCTAGGTCGTGCAGATATTTTTGCATTGATAGATAACGGATAACTTATTGTCTTTATCATGCTATATTGCATATGTAATATTTATTGTCGTTATTCGCATTCCTCCAATCTCTTTCGCAAGCTGCGCTCGAGGTAGAATATTATGCATTTCAGAATTTCAATCAGATGAAAAGCTCAATGACGGTGGCGTAATCATATTGCAAAGGCAACGAGTTTAATTTCTAGACTGTCAAAGTATAATTTTTACAACAATTGATATCTTAGCTGTAAGTATTTGTATTTCGTTCTTATGCCTCATTAAATAATATTTATAACAGAATTTTCTCTACATAATTAGATTTAGTAAAGTGTATGTATGTTTTAAACCCCTACATATTATTTGTTTTAACGTTGTGCAATTCATTTCTATTTCTTATGTGCTCGGTAGGCGAAGTTAACGTGTTTCCTATTTTGTTTTATGTCCTTGTTCAACACACATATCATATAAACACATTTATGACGACCCAATAAATAAAAGATATAAAAGATTTTAAGCTACTGCCTGTTAAAGAAATAGCATTGGAAGATATTTTACAACGAAACTGGACTGCAATTTTTCCAAGATACTGATACACCAACGCCGCTGATCAATGTCAGATTGGCAAAATGTATTTAGTGTTACCTGGTCGCAAACTGAACTATTATTTAAATATTTTTGCTAAATAACTTGTTATATAAACGACTCCTGTAGGTCATAAATTTGAAAATTATCTATTTGTAGAGACTATATTGAAATTGCATGTTTCAGACCTGTCAGAAAATATTGTTGTATATCTAATTATTATTATTTTTAATATTTTTTGTTATATGGGAAAATGAAAAATGCTCAGGTCTACAATATTACTAGTAAAAGTAACATTACAAATTGATCTGTACAAAAATTTAAAAACTGCTTGCTGTGATTTTTTAAAAATATATCTAGAAAATTTTTAATTTTAATTTTATATGAGTTTCAAACACAATATTTGTAGTTTTTTTCATATTGTCTCTGAGGTATTTTAAGATCTGTATAGCATATTTCATCAATATAATTTAGTTATACTTAGGTAAATTAATGTTTATATCTTGGAACCATTTTTAACATATTTTATTAATAGTGATATCATTTCAAAAATAATATTAATTATCTTAAATAATTTTAAATGCCTCCGTTATTGGTAAATATAAACATTTATGAAGTATTACCAATTTATTCTTTGTAAATATGTGAGAGATATTTTGGAATATTTTAAACCCTAGTAATATGTCGAGTGATAACGAACTTAATAATACAATTATTTTAGATATATTTGTATATAGCAGAATTAAAATGGACGGAGAAGACTTAGACATAGAGGGAGGATACGTAAGACATTGCGAAGAGTTCAAATACCTTGGATCTGTCTTCAACAGATACCCAAACTGCGAACCTGACGAAGAAAACAGAACGAACCAGGGACGAAAAGCTATACAACACCTCATCTATCAATCTAACACTACAAGCTCCAGAAATGGATGCCCTTAGAAGAAGTTGCAGAGTTTCAAGACTTGAAAATATTCCCAATGGAATTATCAAAGAGAAGAACGAAAGTTTTAGAGGACATAGTAGATAGAGTAGAAAATACTAATGTGGTATGAACATATTAGCCACATGGAAGAATGGCTACGAAAAATGGAAATGGACCCCTACCGCAAGACGTAAGACAGGATGGACTCCAAGAACCCGGGGACAAGCGCTACAAGAGACAATGTTGAGCAGATAATTAATCCAAGAAGACACACTAGACCGGATATAAACAGGGCGTCCTATAACTAACGATAAAACGCCTCCATAGTCTAGTTTCTTCACATGAAGCACGAAAAGAAGTGGAAACTTGGCAATTGCGTTATATGCATGTTGTATACTCTATGGAAATTATTTTTCCACTTACTATGGAAAACCTTAAAAAATATTAATATCCCTATAGGCCTAATCTACAGCTGAATAAAGTAGTTATGAATCCTTTTCAGTACCGAAACACAAATTACTTATGAACAAAAGGAATAAAAATAACGGACAGAACAAATCAGAATTTAAAATTTTCTGTAAATTAATGGATTTGTTCAAAATGGCCACCACTACCACTGGCCTTACGATATTCTGCACATTTCGCTGCACTTGAACTTTCTGGACGAGTTTGTGTTCATTTAAAGTTGCAGCCGCTTGGTTGATGCGGTTTGTGAAATCCTCCACGTTGTGCACTAGCGTGAGATATACGAAATCAGGAGATCTTGCCGGCCAAACACCTCCACGACCAATCCACCAACTTGGAAAATTATGTTGAAGCCAATTTCGAACCACAATTCCATAATGGCCTGGAGAAGTACCATCGTGAATATCACATGTTTTGTCTAATTATCAGTGGAACATTTTCCAATAGTTTTTGAAAATATTCATTTAGAAAATGTAGGAAATGTTCAGCACTAAAATGATTTAGCAAAATAAAAACACCAATTAAATAATTATTCACCGTATCTGCCCAAACATTAACACCTTATCTATATTGATGATTTTGAAGATGAGTAACATGAGGGTTGTCGCCTGCCCGTACATGATTATTTTGAGTGTGTAAACCCCATCCTGCGTAAATGTCGCCTCATCTGTCCACAAAATATTGTCGATCAAATTCGATTTTCCTGATGTTGATTTAATAGCCATTCACAGTACCTAACCCGTGCATTATAATCCTGTGGTACTAAGTTCGTTTTTCGAAAAGGATATAGGTCGTCGTCGTGTAGTATTCTATGTACTGTCGACTTTTGTACGTCTACAACCCTCGTAGGCTCGCATTCAATTCATGCTAACACATTTTCATTGGGCTGTCTTACCATAAATGGGCCACTATAATAATAGGCAACACACATTGCTCTCCGAGGATATTCTTAGCATTTTAATTGTATTAATTATTATTTAATCTTTCAATTTGGAACATTAAGCACATAGGCTTGTCAAAGCACCAGCATTGTTTCGATAATTCCAGTAAATAAGGACCGTGTCCGTTTTTCAAAATCGGAATATATTGATAGTAATTGTTAAATTTATGTATAATATACAACAGTAAATCTTGAAATTGAAATATGAACCGAGGGTATTTTTCAGTTCCACGAAATTTTCTTTTTAAATTAGTTTTATATTATAATTGCAAGTTACTTGTGAAATGAAACGTGTGTTGTCTACTTTTAATAATCAAGGAGTTCCTCCTCCTCCTCAGTTATCAATCTGTTTGATTGGTTTGATTCCACACTGCTGCATGTATCTGCTTCTATCGTCTTCTATTTCCTGCCAGCCTTTTCAATTCGGTGAAGTTATTGCATTGTAGGTCGTTTATTATGTGAGATATATACTGCAACCTTGGTCTTCCTCTTCCATTTCGTCCATCTACTGCTCCAATCAAGGAGTTACGATATAAAATACATACTGTATACGTTAGTACTGCGGATTTTGAAGGCCAAAGGCTTCCTTCCTTAGCCACTTGCTTTTACCCCACCAATCCGTTTTTAGTTTGCCTCTATGTAGGTCTGCTTTTTTTTTCCTTCTTTATTTCTTTAATTCCTTCGCAGGTTTTTTTGTTTCTTTACTGTTGTTATTTTCTTTTAATGTGTTTTTTGAAAATCATTCCCATTTCTTTCATCATCGTAAACATTTATGTTTGTCTGTTGTATTGTTTGTCTATTTCTTCTGTATCTGTTTACAGCGTGTTTATATTCACTCTTCTGCTGTTGTGTATGTCGTTTTACAGTCCTGGTCAAATTACTTTATTCTTCTAGATTTATTCAATTCTTCTATAGTTTATTCCGTCGCTATGTGTATATTTTCGTCAATTTTTTTCGATTATTGTTATTTTATGTGATATTCGTTAGTTTCTCTTTGAATTGTTGCGGTATGCTGTTGCGCTATTAGCTAATGGAAATATTCTTTTATATTTGTAATTGTTATCATGTGTAAATCGAAATGCAAACAGTTTACTAGGGACATTTAAATAACTGTTATTTTTTTATTATTGCATTCGAACCTCGATTAGTGCAAGTTGAGGGGAAATAAAAAATCCGAGTTATCAAAAGTCGCCCAAAAATTACATACATAATCTTTATTACATTGCAAGAACGGAAAATACGCACGGTTTGATGTCTACAGTGAGTGCAATACTATACTATTTAAGTTCAATTGACATGCCGCCGCCGGATGTAAATTGTCATTGACCGGAAGACTGCCACAAATCACTATTCGTATTTAATAACAAAAATAATTTCCAGCAAAATTCCGATATTCACAATTATAATACAAGCAATAACTTGTCACGGGTTGATAATGCCAAAAGCTCAGGTTATTTTAAATCCTACATGTTCAAATCAGTAAATACCTGAATCCATTAAAATGATAGATAACTTAAAACACTTCAAAATTGAAATAAAGTTGTATTTAAACGACGTTTTCTATACGGGTGATGAATTTCTAAATACCTAAAGTAGTTATTAGTAGAGAACGGATTTTATGCAAACTGCATATAATGTAATTTTTGCATATCTTGCGAAACAATCGATAATGTGGACGAATCTCGGTGTTTATAGTTAATTAACACTAATTAATTAATGCATATTTAGACGATTTATGCATATTTATGCATAAATTTTGTTTTCATTTTTTTGCGATTGGTGTCCAGTTTTATGTAACAGTGGTTTTTTAAAACATCATAGCTTGTTTTGCATTTTGTATGAGTAAGGTCGCAGATAGTTTATTCTAAACGTAATTAATTTTCTCAGAAGCTGGGTAACCACTAGGTTCTGCAGTATGGCCTTGTTTATTCTGGATAGATCTTGTATATTGTAATATTTCTTTGAACGTTTAAATCCCTTTTAACACTTCATTCTTTCTAAAGTACTTGTGCTTGCTATTAGTAATTTGCAGCGACAGTAGTACAACAACTGGCATTCATTAAAGACAACTACAGTTTTGTGTCAAAGTCAGTAACAGAGTTCGAAAAACAAGGAATGACTCTAAATGAATCTTGGGAGCTGATAACCCGGTTTGAAAATTCGTCTAAAAATGTAAGAGATGAAATTGGGGCAATTATTTTGGAAAAATTTAATTTGGTAATGAAAAAGAATCCTGGTTATGCTGTTTTAAAAGACATCAATAGAGTTCTCAATGGCGAATTTGTTGAAGAATTAAATTTAGATCCTAATATAATTTCAAAATTTGCAAATGCCCCATGCACATCGGTAGATGTTGAACGATCGTTTTCAATCTACAAATACATATTTACCGATAGAAGATACAAATATCTTCTCGACATTTTTGAAAAACATTTAGTTGTAAGTTGTTTTCATAATAATTAATCACAGTTTAAAATTTAGCATAAGCTGATAACTATAAGTGTAATTAATTATTCTGTATTGCTGTAATTTTGTTAATAAAATAAAATGTATTAAAAGTGTTTTGGTATTGGTGAATTTTAATGCGTATATTTGTTTTTAACTTTTTAACATTTATCACTTTATCATAAATCGTTTTTAAAGTCGATTTTGAACATATGCTATTGCATACCTATGCAAGTGCATATTTTCATAATTTAATGCATATATTTAAAAAATAGTGTACATATATATGCTCATATTTCCGCAATAATCAACTGCATATATTCCGTTCTCTAGACTTATTAGCATTATAGTCACCTATGGTCTTATGCTGTATGTAGGTAAATGATTGTAGCTAATTTTATAGTTTTGAGTGATGTACCTGTATGTGTGTATGTATTTTGGAATGTGTAATGTTTGTGTCGTTTTAGGACATGTGCTGTAAATTTGTACGCCACTGGCATTATTTGCATTTAAATTACTTACTTACTATGGCCTAAGTGCTTCGTGATACTTGGAAAACCACGTCGTAGATCTCCCCCTTTCAAATACAATACAATACAATTATAAAATTCGACTTATTGAAATTCGAGCTATCGATATAAAAATATGAACATTGGAATAGGCATTTTGCCTGTAAACAGCTTCTAGTTCGAGTAATACGAAAATTTGAATTATAGAAGTTCGAGTTAGCAAGGCTCGATTGTATATTGCTGTATAGTGCTTAATGATAATACTTTAAATATTTTTTTTAATTCTATACACATTCAAAACTTTAGTAATTTGTGAGCTCTCTAGTTGCTTTTTCTAGCAATTGTGTAGTCCATTGTGTTCACTAATGAACGTATCTAGTTTCTGCAAACCGATATTCGTCCGCATCCGTTGTTATTTTTGCATAAAAATAGAAAGCATTGTAATATCTAGGTTCATACTTATATTTAAATCTATTTAGTATGGTATTCCAATACTTTCGAAGCGATAAGCCTCTAGAAGGGAAGAAAAGGTTCCTGACTTATGATTATGGCTTGCTCGATAGTTTCGACACCCATACAGTTACATCATAAAAACTGCCCTCTATACAACGTTCAACTCAAAACAACGTGATGCAGCAAAGCTTATTAAATTCTAAAATGGAAATTTGCCATTTGCTATGTTAGAACAATACTAATGTTAACTTGATGTTGATTCTAGCGTTCAAGTCTGGCTTTTGTTTTGTTGCTTTCCACTCCATAACCTACTGCAAGCACAACCCTATATGCATTTTGAAGAGGTTCCCGCATTAGCATCGCCATTTCCAGGAGTTACTCTAGCGTGATACACAACACATAATATTATATAAATTCAGCACTCGGCGTCCAAGCGAGGCACTCAGTAAACCTATATTTTCTGCGAGCGCATGTAAAAATGCGAACTCACAGGCCACAGAGAATAAATCAGACGCAAAGAAGGGTTCATGTTATTTTATAATAAGCAGCGGCTTTTGATAAAAAAGAAGGAGCAGCACGCCTTGTGAATTATGTATTGGGAGTAATGCGAAATGTCACTTCTTAGGCGACTGCTCGCTACAAAACTAAATAAGGAAACGCGACAAATCACCCAAGAACGCACTTCTTCTATTAACATCCGGAATCACAGTTTCCACAGCCGTCTCGCCGCTCCATTGCACTTAAAATACTGTTCGAGTGAATTATGATAAATTGGCATGACGGTGTTTATAGACTGGAAAGAGTAAATTCTCAATGCTGGTTAAAAACTGGAAATTGTTTTCAAATTCAAGTAGCATTGTTTTTAGGTTTATGTTGCATTAGTGCTTCTGCACCGGTCTTAGTGGTCTATTGGTTAGCGCACTTGCCTATACATCCAAGCGACGTGGGTTCGATCCTGACTGAGATCGGTAAGATTTTTCTATCTGAAATCTGAAAATGCGCCTTCTATCGGATAAGAAGTAAAGCCGTAGGTTCCGTGAAACTGTCATGTGTGACACGTTAAAAGTCACTACTGGGGTTGGAACTACTCCAGATAGGCAAAATTCATACTTACGGTGCACAATGGGCCAACTGTGACCCGAGTACAAAGAAATACTTGGAAATCAACGTCCTAGATCCCGCTCAATCAAACAATCAGTACTACGTTAAGAGGATGTTGCAAATATTTTTACGTATACGACAATTGTAAAGGGTTAGCTACTAATTCTTCCTCCTTAGATTATTAATTTATGAATTGTTTACCCTGCGCTTTTCTAAACGAACATTAATTACAAAGCATATGTTACTACATGTGATAATAGCATACGAGGAAAACGATGATGCAAAAATGAAGAAAATGATAAGTTTTTTGAGATAATACAAAAAGCAATAAAGGACGGGGGAAAAATATATTTGTTATGGGAGACTTAAACGGACGAGTAGGAAAAAAATGTAGGTATAGAAGAATATTTAGGAAAAGAAGGAGAAACCACTAAAAACAATAATGAAGACAGAATAATAGAAATAACTATAGAAAACAACCTAGTGATAGCAAACACGAAATTCAAGCATAAATATATACACAAATTTACAAGAGTTGTAGAAAGCAGAAATGAGAAGTCAATTATTGACTACTTCCTAATAAGTAAACCGAAATGGAAAAATGTACAAGACGTCAACGTAACAAGACTAGCAAAGATAGGAAGTGATCACTACTTGGTAAAAATTGACCTAAAGAAGGAAAAAGAAGAAAAAGCAGACAAAAGAAGAAAGAAGACCCAAGAAAATGTAAAAAATTATAAACTAGAAGAACCTGAATATCAAAGAAGACATATTGAAATACTAAACGAAAAATTTAGAGAAACAGAAAATACAAAAGGAGTAAAAGAAAAATGGGAAAAGTTTAAAAATAAAATATTATATGCTGCTATGGAGAGGATTGATCACTATGGGAGAGTAGATCCAAAACCCCCCTTATGGGGAGGCCTTTGCCCAACAATGGGATATTGTGGGCTAATAATAACGGAGAGATGCGGGAAAGGGAAAATAGTCACTAAGAACATGAAAAATGCAGAATGGTGGAACTCAGAAATTAAATCAAAAATCAAAGAGAAAAAATACGCGTAAGAAAGATACAAAAAAGACAGAAGACTACAAAAACTACAAAGAAAAGAGATCAAGAATGCAAAAAAAGAGTCATGGATAAAAGGGAAAAGATGACAGAAAACTTTAGAGACAACCAAAAACTTTTTTTATGCAACATTAAAACTACTTAGGCAGAAAAAGAATATAATATGATGAACATAAAGGGAAAGGACGGAAACATAATAACAGAAGAAGATCAATGGAGACAGCATTTCGAAGTACTAACAAAAGCAGAAAACAACATAACGGATGAACAAGAAGAGTTAAACGAAAGGGAAGTAATTGAAGAAATCCAAGAGAAAGAAGTTAGGGAGGCCATACAGTAGATAAAGCTAGGAAAAGCAGCAGGAAAGGACAAAATAACACTGAAGATGATAAAGTATACGGGAAAAGAAGGAATAACCATATTTACAGAGCTGCTAAACGAAATAATGAAGACCACGGTAATACCAATAGAATGAAATGTAGGAATCATACTCCCCATACATAAGAAAGGAGACAAAAAAGTATGTGATAATTGCAGAGGGATAACGTTAATGAGCGTCCCCGCGAAAGAATTTGCCAGAATAATCGAGAAAAGAATAAGGATTAGGAGTGAAAATACAATAGAGCAGACCCAATGTGGTTTTACGAAGGGGAGAAGCACCCAAGATTTAATATTTACCATCAGACAAGTCAGCGAAAAACTTATTAAGAAAGGAAGAGATATACATATGTCCTTCATAGATCTTGAAAAGGCCTTTGACAGGATACACATAGAACAGATATGGACAACACTAGAAAAAAGAAAGATAGATAAAAGAACGATATAAATACTAAAATCAATGTACCTATAGAAATAACAAATATAGTAAGGACGAATAATGCAGAGTCAAGAGTGTTTGTAACAGAGATAGGAGTAAAGCAAGGATGTGTGTTGAACCCCTTCTGTTTTGAATAGTGCTAGATGAAACAATTAAAAATGCTAAGAAAAAGATGAAGACGTTAACATTGGGATACTGGCAAATGGAACAAATAGAAATAAACGAACTTATGTTCGCAGATGACATGGCTATAGTGACCGACTCTGAAAAGAACTTAAACATAACCTGGACGTGCTAGAAATAGAATTACAGAAAATAAACATAGGGAAAACAAAAAGTATGTTAGGTAGTGGTAGGAAGAATAAAGCACATAGCATAAAATTACAAGGGAAACAAATTGAACAAGTAGAAAGTTTTAATTATCTACGATCCATAATTGAGAACAATGGTAAAATTGACAAAGAAATCAACGACAGGATGGGAAAAACAGGAAGAATATACAACATGATGAAAACGACCTTTTTGGAAAAGAAAGAAGTTCCTAGAAAAATAAAAACAGAAGTAGTTAATAAAGTAGTAAGACCGACAATAATGTAAACATGGAAACATGGACCTTAACAGAAAAACATTAAACAAGACTAAATGCAATGGAGATGCGGTTTCTAAAACGGACAGAAAATAAAACGAAAAGAGATAAGATAAGAAATGATACATACAGATAAAACCTACAGACGGAGCCCGTAACGGAGAAAATAGTGGAAGGACAATTAAGGTGGTTCGGGCATGTGTGCCGCATGCCAAGGGACAGAATAGCAAAAATAGTGTTTGAAACGCGAGTGCCGGGTAAAATAAAAGAGGAAGACCCAGGAAAACATGGGAAGAGGGAATACGAGAGGCAGCAGCGAGCAAGGGAATAAGATGGGAAGGAATAAAACAAGTCGCCCAGGATAGAAAATTATGGAAAGAAGTGCAGAACGGCACCGACATAACAAACTCAACTCCACCCGCCTTACACCTAACGGTAGAAAGGCATAGGATTAAATAAAAGTAAGTAAGTATGTTACTACATTAAGTAGATTTTTAAACGGCAAAATAGTATGTTTAATTGTTAAAACTAGAATAAGAGATAGGTGTATAATTTAAATTTTTGACAACTACTTCCGGTCACTGTTATACTCTACATGATTTATTCCCAGGGTCATCACAACCTAGTAGTTTTTTGTAGGTAAATGTAGCTTTTTAAGTTGTCAATTATATATTTTCAATTGAGGCTATAATTTGTGGTTGACCACACAACTGTTAGTGTTATTAATTTTACTCTTATAATACTGAGAAAGAACCTCAGCAACAGACACATCTAATAGCCTATTTTAATGTAAGACATATTTTAGCCAAATTCAAAATATGGGGAAGGAAGAGAAGGCGGAGGAGTGATGTAGACCTAGAAACGCTTACGACATTGCAACAACATGACTTAAAGTTCCTAAAAAAACGATTTGTTTTAAAAATATAAGGAGAAGCGATTAGACAAGCTATAAAGAGTTAGATGATAAAAGTTCAAACCAAACATCACTACCATTTCGTCTTACAAAAGCACAAACTTCAGTTAAAATACGAGGGTCGATTGAGAACTAAGGTCACTAATCTTATAAAATATGTTTGAGACAAGAGGAAATAATGAAGCCGGTGCCAAAATTAAGTAAACTTCAAACGTACATTTTTTATTTTTCTACATAATCACCATTTAGTGTCACACATTTTTCCAAACGCTGTATCCATTTCTTCATTCCGAGCATGAAGAAACTTTCTGGTTTACTCTTGATCCACTTGCGCACAGCAGCCCGAACTTCGGTATCCGACAAAAAATGGTGACCTTTCAATACCTCCTTCAACTTTGGGAACAACCAGAAGTCTGAGGGTGCCAAATCGGGACTGTACGGACGGTGAGAAACAACCGTGAATTTCAGGTTCGTCATTGCCCTCGTCGTGTCGCGGCTGCAATGCGGTCTGGCGTTGTCGTGGTGCAACCAGAAAGTGGTGCTTTGCGGCCTTACTCTACGGATACGTTTCTTGAGTGCTCATAAGGTTTCGCAGTATCTTGCCAAATTAATTGTTGTTCCATTTGGCAGATATTCCGTGTGAGTGACACCCTTTGCATCCCAAAATATCGTGAGCATGACCTTGTGTGCTGAGGGAACTGTTTTGAATTTCCTTACACCCGGAGATGAAGGGTGACGATATTCCATCGACTGCTGTTTGTTTTCAGGATCGTAATGGTGAACCCAAGTTTCGTTCCCGGTGGTGATGTTCATGAGAAAATCATCACCTTGACAACGATACTGGTTAAGGAGTTCTTGACAAACGTTTTTTCTCTGTTCTTTCATGACATCCGTCAATTGTCGCGGAACCCACCTGGCGCAGAGTTTCTGTAATTCAACGTCTGGATAATGTGCTGCACTCTTTCTTGGCTAATGCCCAGTTGCAGAGCAATTTCTCTTTGCTTAATTCGGCGATTTTCTTGCATCAGCGCATTCACTCGTTTTTGATTCTCCTCCTGCTTCACTGAAATTGGTCGTCCTGATCTTTTTTCATCTCGCTCCTATTGCAAATTTTTGCACGTCGAACCCATTGGCGAACATTCTTCACGTCCATACAAACATTGCCATAAACAACTTTCAAACACATGTGAATTGCGATGGGCCCGCAACGTTCCAGCGTTAAAAATTCTATCACTTATCGTTGCTTGGTACGCAACGGCGCGACACAGGAAACTGAAACTTTGCACGTTTAGACTAGACACTCGAGGCTACAGATTGCAGGCTAAAACTTGTTTCTATCCCCACTACTCGCACCACGGCGCTGTTGGAGACCTAAGTTATCAATCAATCCTCGTACATATCAACGAAGTATTGGTAGAGAGTACTGTAGCTGAAAATTACCCACATGCTCTTGTATTTGACAACAATCAACTAATGCTGGCGAGAAATGAAGATGATATAAATCACATGACTAGGAAACTTAGCGAAACGTACAATAGAGGCTAAAAATAAATCATATGACAAACAGCAAATGGACAAGCTCATGGTAGGGAGATAAACGAAAATGTAATTTGAGCCAGTTAGTAGTAGAAGTACGCAGATATATTTATTTTATAACAAAGCGACAGAGAGATCTGAAATGTAGATTTACACAAATTTATCCAGTAACGCAGGAAATGAATTTATTTCTATGGCCAAAAACTTAACACATAGAACATTTGCTGAATGGACACATGTAAAATAGCTAACAGAAACAAAGAAAGAAACTTACCAACTGAAATTGCCTTTTTGCACAATTTCCTGAACTTTTAAACCCCACATACCGACATTTTCGGACTTTTCCATGTTTTTTTTTAATATTGTTAGATCCTTGGATATAAACTTTTTCGACAATTCTGAACAACTTTCATTAGTAAAATTTTCTGAAAAAAAGTCTAATATGATTATTTTATTTTTTCCATTTATTTTGGTATAGCAGGAGGCTTTGCATTTGAAGGAGGCGAATGCCTTTTTGGTCGTAAGTAGACCTTAATGTTTGAGGAAAATTTGGTTCAAGTTGAATAAAAACGAATAAAGATATAAGAGTTTTACGCTTTTAAACGAGACTCACTGCATCTACAAAACTATTAATAATATGCAGTTGATATAATAATGTGTTCAATATGGTCTTCTTGGGTTGCAATACATTTTTCATAAGACTGTTGAATATTGTTAAACATTATTTGGAATTTCATTTTTAACTCTGCGAATAATATTTTTTCGTTGAGATTACGCGGAACTGAATTCCCATAAACTTTTTCTTTAGGAATTCCCCACAAATATGCATCAGGTAGTGTGAGATCCGGTGAGAGTTCCCCTTGAAATAAGACGCCCAGGAAAGTACTGTTGCAATAGAGTTAAAGTTTCTCCAGCAGTATGTGATGTGGTTCCGCCTTGTGGAAACCACTGAGAGCGGAGAGGCAAATTTCTTGCACAATTAAATCAGCGAAGACGTTCACAAAAAGGTATTGTAGTGATTTCTCTGTATCGCTGCTGTTTAGCTGTTACACGCGTGCCATTTTCGTCCTCTAGAAAGTATGGAGCAATTATCCTGTGACTTGACATGGCACACCACACTGTTACATGAAACTCTTCAGAAAACCAGATATTTCTAAGAAAAATTTCGTTATCGTAAACCATACCCAAAGTTCTCGCGCAATATTTCACTCTTTCGCGTTTATCAGCTACCCGTAGTTCATTAGTCACTAAAATACGATAGGAATGAGCTTTTAACTCCTTCGAAGCTCGCTGGATAGTCGATCTACATAAAGAAAGTTCTTTTGCAATTCGTCCTTGACTGTTCTCAGGAGAACTCAAAATTTTGTCAAAAATCCTACCCTCATTTTCATTATTCCTAGAACTTCTCCTTCTAGAACTACCTTGACGCTGTTTAAGTATGGAACCAGTATTTCTATTTCAGGGGATCGTTTGTTAAAGCATTCTTCAAACCTGGTAGAAACAAACTGTAACATAGGCCCCAACTCCGTATAAGCATATATACGACTCAAAAATAAAGAATTATTCTGGAGTATTCAATACCATGATCGATATAATTATTATTCCAGTCTTTAGGGCAATTGTGCAATATTGTTTTTACATATAATCATTTTTTTCCGTTTTTTTCAAAATGTGTGCTATAAAGCTTGCAATTTTGGCATACTTTATATTAAGTCATATTGCATACGATATATAAAAATAAGGCAAAGAATTAGGTTCAAAAATAGTAATAGAATAACTTGAAGAGAAGGTACTGAAATCAGATGAATAAATGAGAAGAACGCAACTCTATCGATAACCGTCAATTATCTGGACATCCTTGCAATGATATAAAAGAGGGTTACCGTCTAGAGAATAGAACTACCAAATACACCGCATGATGGATATTTAAATCATCCAAGAAGAATATCGCCAGAATAAAAAATTGTTGCACTTACGAGAAATGGGCCCAAAGCTGGAAAATAGGTTATATACAGGGTAGGCTGTTCAACATGTAGCCCCTGGTAACCCTGGAACCCAACATACAGACCTAAGCAATTAAAACCATTCCTATTTTTCATCATGGAAATATATCAGTGTCAGTAATTGAATAATAGTTTTCTATAAGTGACTTTTTAAGCACACGCTGGTTTTCCTAAACTAAAAATAAGACCACCAGAGCTGCCAATGAAGTGAATAAAGCTGCGACCTTGAAGGAAGATAATGGAAATTCCGCAAGCTAATCAACGACAGTTAAGCAGAAATTAGTAATGGTTGTTGGAAGAATATTACAGGACATTTACCACAGTTGGAAATGGTTGAAAATGTCCAGTTGACAAGTTTAATGACAAAAGTTTCTATATAATTTTTTTAGGTTTTGAGTGAATTAACGTTTTAAACTACAAAATAATACGGTAACCTTCTTATATTTTTCGGCAACTGCATATCCCGAGCTAATAATTTCTCAATCATAGTTTAACAGCAGCATATCTTCTTCTTCGAGTGCTTCATCTCTTATAAGACGTAGCGATCTTCTCTCCTATGCCTGGGTTGCGCGTTTAGTCTGCCACAGACAGAGGACATACAGCATAACGTGGGCTCCGAACCGCAAGAACTATAAACACTTCTACTCCAAAGAAGATTTACTAGGCAGAGTACCTCGCGGTTTGCAATTGCCGTGCGAGGGATAATGGTCGTTAAAAATCCGATGTTCCGGTATTGGGAATTGAACTCGGGATCTTCAGCGTAGAAGTCTAACGCGCTAGCCTCTAGCTCACGGCCACCTCAGCAGAATATGAAAGTCCAAAATCAAAAACACTTGAATAATTGTAAAGTTTAGAATATAAATATTAAACAAAATTGTATGTTTATTATATCAATGGCCATCGCTTTGGTGTGAGACAAGGCTAAGTTAGTGCAATGCACAACAGGTCCCGACTCTGCGGGTTCCGTGTTGGTGCGTAACCATGCTTAACCTGCTGTTGGGTGTGAATGTTTTTGTTTATGGTCTTGATACTCCTCTAGTGCGATCGTAATACGAGGAGTGGCATTAGTTTGATCCCCAATGGCAAGTGGAGGCTGGGACCCAGTACCGATCACCCAGGGAATTAGACAAATTTCCGACCCTGGGGAAATTCGAACCGGGAAGCGTTTGGAATATTACATCCAAAGCTTGGCTCCTCTACCACTGAGCCCCTATCATTCCAAATTAGACTACCAAAAATACATATCACAAAATATATGATATAACACGTTCCTGTTTGGTACTTTTAGTGTTTGTTCTATATGATGTTTGACGGATACAATAAAGGCATTCGCGGTTTGAAACGACTTTCGGTTTACCCGGAAATGATATTAATGTTTTTATTTTAAATGGAATGCCATATATATATATTTTTTTAAATCGGTAGAACTTGTGTTTGTGAGTTCAGTGATGTATGGTTTATTTTTAATAATCCTATAGATGTTGGAGAAAACACTCACCAATAGTGCTTCGTAATTTGTTGTATTATCTACACAACAACGCAACAACGAAAAGCAAAAAAAGCAAATATCATCCCTTGAAAAGATATTCAAAATGACCACCATTTACTTCTTGGTAATACTATTTCTAAATGTGCAAATCCTTCAGTTATATTAAGAAGATATTCTACAGAAATTCTTCTTATTGCACCAACAATCTCAATTCTTTCATATCATTTGGTCATTTGTTATAAACTCTACATTTTAAATGTTCCCAAATAAAGAAATTCAATGATTTAGATCCGGAGAACGAACGGGCCATTCAATTAAACCCTTGCACCCCTTCCACCTATTTAGAAACATTTGGATTAAATAATGGTGAACATTTAGAGCGTAACGGGAACGTGTTCCGTCGTGGTTTAACCTATTATTATTAGGGAATTCCCCTTCTTCTTCGCGAGCAGGAACAATTTTATTTTCCAAAATATCACTTTTGATCTGTTAATCGAACACCAATACAACACAACACCACACAAACCAAGCAAAATTTGATAACTTTTCAAAACTGTTTATGCTTCTCAAGTGCTTTTTTCTGTGTGAGCTGCTACATAACAATTACGAACTATTATTGTTCAATATCTCTAGAATTATTAAAAATAAATGCATCAAACCGTATATCTACCGATATATCTCAAAATATATAGGGTATTCCGTTAAAAGATAAAAAAGTTGATCGTTTCCGGCTAAACCGAAACATCATTTAAACCGACAATAACTTAATTGTATCCGCCATATATCGGAACCTTCAAATTGACAATTTTATCGAAGTCGTGATTACCGTAGATAGTAGAGATATTTACATTGTTTCGTACTTTTGCCCGACCGTGTATGTATCTTGGGTTGCCTATTTAAGAAACTTTAGCCACTTTATTTATTAGCGTAAAGGTGGGTTTACACATGCAAGGATTTAGTGGCGCCAGTAAAATAAAATTGCGTGTGTGAACCCCAACTTGCATGCAAGTTGAAATAATGCATGCATGGAGAGGAAAAGTCTGCAGCCTTCTGAAATTTGCTTGCGCCACTGGTGACTCACGTGCCAAGAAACATAAACATGAGTCTTATTTGTACGTCTAAACATGAAATTGTACGTCGCTTCGCCAGTTATCAGTTCATTATTTGCTTTTGCGAAGGTTATTAAAATGAGTAGAAATGAAATGAAATTAAATGACAATTAAAGTTTTAGAAGGCTTATGAAAATCATCCCTGCTTATGGGATGTGCATAGTAAATCATACAAAAATGTTCGTTTATGAAATTTCTTTTTTTCCAACTCATTAATTTTCTTCTGCACTAACAACGTTGCCACTATTCTACAGGCACTGCGAAGTTCAGTCGATATGTTTACAAACCTTCGAGAACACCTTTATTGCCCGACAGCGGTTCAATAATGAAACGGGCGTGTCAAAAATCTGTATTTTTCTCAGGTAGTGTAAACCTTTACTGGCGAGCAAGTAGGACTGGCGAAGCTACTGGCGCCATCAAATCCATGCATGTGTAAACCCACCTTTAGTTAACGTAGATACACCGGAGCCGGGCGTTTAGCCACAGCCGTTACGCATTGATCCTTCTAATTTTTCTTTGAATTGTTGAACCACCTTTTGAATTTGTTAAACCAAACTGAAAATGTAAACCCAAACTCTTACTACGCCTGTAATTATGCGGCTTCATACATTAATTAGAACTAATTAAGAATGTAAAGAAATAACATAATAAAACCTTATATTTTAAATGTAAATGCCTTCTTTGATGCCATACAGTTACGTTTCCGTAAGTAAAAATATGAAGTCATAAACATGAAAAGCTCGGAAGCATCATAATTAAATTTATTATGAAATACAAAAATTCAATCCAATTAAACCGTTAGTCATTAATTCTCGCGAGTTGTTTTGATTGAACGTTTCCCACCAAACCTGATGTTTGCGATTGCGAAGAGAAATGACATCCTATAATTTGTCATGGACTTTATGGATAAATAATACATATAAAACGAGAAGTGTACGATGTAGGAATTAACTATTTAATAGGCAAAGGCGGTATAAAGTCGCGCTCGACAATTTTTAAACAAAGCCGTCTGGATGTGTATTTGCATACAGGTTTTCTCAACGCTGTTCCGCTTTACTTGCGCTATCCTTGTCGCATATGTTTCAAAGGCGATTATGTAATAGATAGGGGAATTTCCGAATGTTTGCTCTGCATTTGCATGAAGCTATATCTATGAGAAACCGATAGGTGGTTGCTGAACTTAGGCATTACCATATTAATGAAATATGCACTTTGTAGTAAACGTGACTTGTGCACATGTTACTAATGTTCCGTGATTAATATTTAATTGATGCGGAATTTGTTAACCTACGCGTAAACTTAATATTCACTTTGGATATGTATTTCGTGTACCATAAATTCACAGTTCCTATGTTATTACGAGATCTCGCCTCGGGCTCTAAACAATTATTCGAACCGATTGAGCCTTGAGATAATTTAGTTTTGCTGACAGCTCAAGTGACTGGATTAGGATTATTATTAGGAAATCAAACCTTACCAGGACTTAATCGGCACTATTGGAGGTACAATTGTGTTAATGGTTCTAACGCAAGACATTTTAACAAATTAATTTTAAGATACTTTAGACTTCCTTCCTCTACTGAATTTCACCATAAGCAAATATACAAATTAAAACGTATGTATACCCATAGGGTGTTCCTGAAATTTAAATATTTACTCATATAGGGCAAACATAGAGTGTATGGAATTGTATGTATGTAGAGTGCCACTTGGAATTACTCAATTTTAAAATTTACATGGTTAAAACTGATTTTTAAATGTCAGTAGATTTATTTGACAATAGCCGACTTCGAAAAATTGTTTGATTCCTTATACAAACAATATATGATTAAACCTACAGGAATATGCCTCTTGTATTCAACGCTAAAACTTTATAAGAAATATGATGAGAAGCATTAGTATTGTTCAAAATGTAGCACTTATACAGGGCGTCTCAAAATATATACCTGTGCTTTTGGGATGTAATGCAGGAGGCTAAAACAAATCGACAATTAACATGTTTACGATTTTACGATTGTCTTTCGTTATCGAATTATTGATAAAAAAGTAAATAATAAGTTTCACCGCCAGGATGGGCGAAACCCGTCTTGTGAAATTGGCGAGAAAAAGATCACCAATAGGAAAAAGTTCACGAGGAAGACCGGCAAAAAGTTGGAGAGATTCTCTATAAATGGGAAAAAACAGGTCATAAGCCTAATCGGAAGTCACAAGAAGAAGAAGAGGAAGAAGAGCTCACGGTCGCTCCAGTTAGTTGTTTAACATGTAATTGAGATTACGTCGATATGTGGAAAGTATTAGTTACGTTTAATGACAATGCCACTGGCGCGGCCTGGGCTTATACGGAAGGGTTTCCAAATCGTTGGCACCCTGATGCAAAAACTATAAAACGTGTAGAACAAAGATTATTGGAAACAAGAAATTTAAATACATCAAAAAATCAAGCAGGACGTCAACCTACACTAAACGTCGATCAAGAAGGACAAGTTCTTAAGTTTGTTGAGACGCAAGTACAACCTTTCGAATTGTATCGTCCAAAACCAATTTCCAAAAGATCTTCTTTCTTCTTCTTTAGCCCTCAGTTCGCCCAGTATTGAGCATGGGCCTCCCTCGAGTCTTTCCAGGTATTACGATTTCATGCCACTCTTACCCATGGTAAGCCGGCCACTTTTTTTATGTCATCATAGCATCTCATTATTGGCCTGTCTCGGTGTCTTTTCTTGTTCGTCGTCTCCATTGGATACTTTTAACGTTACATCTATTGTCTGTATGTCCTGCATATTCCCATTTCAAATTTGTCACGCTTCTTACTATATCGCCGACTTTAGCTCTATGCCTTCCGAAAGATACGATTCACATATTGTTACCGAGAAATGGGCACCATCCATTTAGGCTTCAAAAAGTTCAAGTTTTGGATGACGGGGATAAGGAGCTTCAAGTGAATTTCGTAGATGGTTGTTGCAAAGTGTAAACAAGGATCCACATTTCATTGAAAAGATTCTATGGAGTGCTGAATCTACATTTACTGATTTACCATAAATACTCATAATCTGCATGAATGGAGGGATGAAAACCCTGACTTAATACGCGGAAGGTCTTATCAAAGACCATGGTCAATAAACATTTAGGTTGGGTTATTAAATAATATTGTAATTGAACCATACATTCTACCGAACCGATTTAATTCAGTCTTGTATATACAATTTTTAAATGAAAATTTACGTTGCTTGATGAAGTTCCATTACCAGTTAGATTAAATTGTTGCTTTCAGCATGATGGTACACCGTCACATTATGAAATACAAGTAAGAATAAATGAATGAACATTTTTTTGAAAGGTGGATTGGAAGAGGAGACACATATCATGACCTTATAGGTCACCGGATCTTGATCCATTGTTTCTTTTTCTGGGGTGATTTGAAAGAAAAACTTTTATTAATGCTGAAGATGTCGTAGCTTGTATTCATACTCCTGTAATGTCAATTAAAAAAATATTTGCCTTTAAGTAGACTGTGTCACTCTACAAGTGATAGATTTCAGGCTTAGTATTGCAAACCTCTAGTAGTGCCTGAATAATAATGAAGAACAAACCTTTTCTTGTACAACCAGTGAAGTATTCCTTGTGGTTTGCAAGATTTACCATCTACCATGGTCTCTCACTTATTTAAAAGTTAGCTTACAAGTGTTGGGTATGAGAATTTTTGAAACTTGCTTTGCGTTTTGGGTTGCATCGTCATACGCCAAAATAACCTTTTGAAGCACATCATCGATCAAATTGGCCATTTTAGTATATTAAACGTAACAAATATAAAATATGGAACACTTTCCGGTGCTTCAATCATAACACTATAAACTAAAAACTTAGTTCGTACTATTCCAGAAGTTGTCAGCCATTTGTAAGAAATTCAAAATTAATCTTTTCATCTTCAGGTTTTGATGAATGATCACTCACTTTAATTGGCTTCTATTTGCCTTCTTACCACAGGTTTACATTTCTGCAGGTCTTTTGAAGGTATTTTATGTTCTTGTAGACCGTTAGAGTTTCAATCAATGCTGTAAGAGCCGTAATCTACTGTTGAGAGATGATAAACAATTATCATTACACATACTAAACATAAAATTTAGATTTAGCGTTTTGTAGATAAAGTTGGTTTAAAACCAGAAGCGGAATCTACTTTTCAATCTAGAATGACACTGTGGCGTTGCAGTCAGTGGATCACTAACTACCTATTTGGCAACCGTATTCAGGTAAAGGGATTCTCAGATATTGACAATTTTTAGCCATGTCTGCTAGAAATTTTGTTAGTTGGATTCTAACGCATATCGTTACTGTTTATTTCATGACATAATTATCCTTCATGTGAATTCATAATTTAATGCTCGTATATCTGGAATCTTACATAAGTCTACGCCATTACAAATCAGAGCCATTGGAGGAACAAAACACTGAAACGCTGATATAGAATACTCAAGTATAACTCAATAGAGATTAATCGAGCATCCGCACATGGGCGCTATCGAAAAAATGTGGAAATCTCTGCAGTGTAACAGAATTTATCTAAACTGCTGTCAATAACCAACTGCATCGCTGAAGGTGCGTTTTCCAAGCCAACTGACTAGAGTGTAAATGATGCAAAATTATCGTCTCGGTGCGCCCTGCACAATCAAGATTGGGAGAACTTTACTGCAACCTATAAATTTCGATGACGTTAACTGTAATTGCGGCTGTAGAAGCTCGGAAAACGCCTGTGGAAGTAAATATCATATGAAGTACATTATGTTCAAATAAATGCATTTGTTATCATCTTCCTCTTAGTTTTTACTTTAAAGAGTATTTCATTCTGTGAGGGCCAACTCTAAATCTGGTATCGACACTCGTGTATATAAGATTTTATTGCATTTTTATAATGTCAGTGACGCTCTATATGGGCGGTTTAGTATCACATCCGAGGTGATAACATCAGTTGTAAAACATGTTTTCTAAAATAGGATTTGGTATGCGAAATCTAGTAGATGAAGCCATTTATTATGGAATCGCTGAATTAAGATGTTTCACATCTGGAGAGACGTTTGAGAAAACTCAAGCCAGTTATCCTATGAAGTTTTCTGCGATGTAGGCAACATTCCTTACACTTGCGTATGTTGGTAGTTGTCCAAAGCTACCTTGCAGAACGAGCTTATATTTGGAAAATGCATTTACAAGATCCAAGATACAATTTGAGTAGCAAAACACTGACAACTTTTTAGTAAAAGGTTTTTAAAATATTGCTTTTAGCATTTTCCATATTTTTGCTCCACTGGTGTATATATTTCAGTAAACAACTCTATTTCATTTAAATACTTAGTGATTTTTGATTTATTGAAATCATCCTATCTAAATTTTCTCATTTAAGAAATGTTTAATTAATTATTTACATTTTTGTTGAGTAGTGTGTGGTGTTCAAAACTCCATTCTGTATATATTTTTCAACAAACAACTGCATATTACCCCAGTAGTTGTTCTTTTTGACATTTTAGTTATTACTCTGTTTCCTTTTAAAGGTGCAATAATTATCTAAGCTTTCTATCCTAAGAAATTCTTAATTCATTCATCGGATTCTTACTAAATAACTTTTTTAGGCGTTCAAATCTTGAAGCAAGAAGTCGATAAATTAATTTTAAACATCAGAGATTTTTTCGGAGAACTCATTTTTAGTGGTTTCAAATTATACCTTTAAAGTCCTCCCCGAAGAAATTTATTACGCACCCCTGACATTATCTTAAACCTAATATTTTGCGGAAGACTAATCTAAAATTAATTCTTACATTAGCTAACGTATATTCGAGACCCCACAGAAGCATTCGGTTTCGCCCCTAAACAATCCGAATTTATTAGGCTCTAAAGGGACACACGAGGTTTGCACAATGGTACGTTTATCCCTGATATCACCCTAATTTAGTGCACTTAATATAATTATTACCCCTATGAAATCCGATGGGGTTAGAATTAGTGCGGGCGGGCCGAAATTCAAACATTACGGAAAATTTACGCGCCGATAATTGGGCAAATCTGACAAAAATCGGGCCAAATAAAATGCTACGCACAAAGGGATACATATGCGCGTAGGCCTTTGAAGAGCCGCGTTGGTCGCGATTGGAAATAATGAGGAAATCAAACACCAGGGATGTTGGAAAATAATGAGAAAAAGCAAACAAAACAGGGAACGTAATTGGGAAAAAATAAAGTCTAGTGGGGATGATAACAAGAGTGGGGGATATTGCAAGGAAATGTTTCCAATAAAGTTTTGTTTTCGTGTTTTTTAACGTATTGCAAAAGCGGAACAAACATCTTGCTGCTGCTTCCTCATATAAAAAAAAAACATATTTTAACATTGTTGTTTTGGAATTTATTACTGCTGTAATTTGGCGAAACAAATTTGAAAACCGGTAGTAAAGTGTTTGATCTCGATTTTATAAAAGTAGGAGAGACAAAATAGTTACCACGTAAAAATATATAGATCAGCCAAGATGATGAATAGGTGTTGGCTATCGATAATAATTGTAAGCATAGTGGAATTAAGAAGGATTGCAAATAAACATCCTAAATTTGTAGGACGAAATAAGAAGCGCCGACGGATTTGGAAAACGAACACACAGGTAAATATGGAGCAAAAACTCCAATGAAGCGATGCTTAGACATCGTTAATGCAGCCTATCGAACTTTATTTATTAAACATCTAATATAGAATCTGTTATAGTTTGTTAATCCATTCAAAAGCGGATTTTTTTAGCTGGAAAAGACTTTGGAGACCCATAGGAAGTTCGCAGTCCCTACGCTTGCTAAGTAAAGCTTTCAGAAATAAATATTTTATGTTCAGAATAGAAACTGAATGGTAGCAATTGAAGTATATTTTGATCATTATTAAATAGATCTAGTAAATGTTCTCGACTAAACGGTTGAAGTAAACGCGCATGTTTGGGGTTTCGGCATCGAACCGTTATCGAAAATATTGTTGGCCATACTATATAATAGCTCCAGATTTGTTTGTTGTATTCCATAGTAATAAACACTGTCCGTTGAAAACTTAACAAAAAATCCGATGAGAAACCGAGCACATTTATTAGATAAACTGAGCAGTTTTGTTACTATGTAGAAGAATATAATCAAACAGTTTCAAAGTTGGAATAACATTTGGCTAAATTATTTAATTATTTAATAAACATCAGAATAGTTCAAAAATTTGTACTTAATTTAGATACAAATTATTGCTTTAATTAAGAGTATTTTTGTTTTTGTTTTGGCGGTTGGAATAGTGAAGCAAGTAAACCGGCGCTTCACCTAATCGTACTGCTTTATATAATTTTCTTGTAGTGGTTGACATACGTATGTCAGACATGCTATTAAGTTGAAAGTCGGATATTATAAAGAATTTTTGGACCAGTGCAATAAGATGGTCACTGGAGTATATGTTACAATTGTATGCTGAAACGAGGGCAAATCGAAGGGAGGAGAACAAGAGGACGACCAAGACAATGATGGATGGATAACGTGGAGGATGTAGATACGTCTCCGCAGCGGCACAGAAAAATGGAATAATTGGATGCCCTAGGATACAATAGCCGGTGCTATTGTTGTAGAAGTTGAAGATGTGTATGAAGCGATTTTAAGGTTCTAAGAAGCCGCATCACTCTAAAATAGAACAATAAAATCGATAGCCATGGCAACGTACCCGCAAACTCATACGCTCGCGGCGTGTTTATTCGCGTTTCAGTTTCATTCAAGTTTACTTGATAAACCAAATTGTCTTCGCGAGATAATAAGTAGATTGTGTTTCGGGTTATGGTTGTCGTAAACTATTTCCTGTAAGTGGTAAAATTTTTTCCATAAAACAGGTATGAAATTTCGTAATTTTTAACTTGTTTTTCAAATGTTTATGTGCTTTAAAATGCTTTTTGGAGGGACACGTTCTCTTTATAAAAATATCTTTACATGCTATGCCGCTTATCTTGTTTCGTTCGCGATACACTAACTAGTTATAAAACACTTTTCCATATTGGAACTCAGGAGCAGACAAATATGAAGAAGATGTAATCAAACCTTTGTAAGTCATTCATTATTTTGCAAGAACTTGTTAACGTATTTACACATCTTTATTGTATTGAATTAAATCGAATTCCCTAAATAAGAAGTTATTACAAGTTTGTTTGTTGTTGTTATCAAAACTTCCTCGTAGTATAATCGATTTTTTAATAGAAATTACACCGTGTAGGTTTGTAATATGCGAAGTTCTGATGGATTGGTTCAGAAAAATATTTTTGTTTCATTTTGTGTTTTACAGATCGTATAATCTAACATTTGTTAAAATAATTATATGAGATTGTTTTGTATTAGTGGTACTATAAGAACGTTTTTGCTATTTCACACAATTTTAATATAATCTTGTACAACTACATTCGACACCCGCTGTTATTTGAATGTGATGCATCGATTTTCAAATTTCAAAAATGCGTAGGACAGGTTATAAAGAAGGTGGATAATTAAGGAAAATTCAAATAATAGTTTTTTATAACCTATTATTTAAGGGGACCCCAAAGTGTGTTGGAAACTCAAAATCAAATATAAATCATTCTATTCCGTTTCGTATCCCTCTTGATGCATAATTAGATACATTTTTAATAAATGCCAGCACCTACTGATTATATTTAATTAAGTTTGGCCTGGAAGGCGGAAGGTTAGAGCTCCCGGTCTCCGATTTACACCCGGTTATCGTGTACCAAATTCATGACTCATGGTGATGTGGTGCGTATCACGCATTCGTCAACCGCAGCATTATCCCTTGTTCATTCAAACGCAGGTACCCAATAATTTAAACCAACTGGGTAGATCGCCAGCCAGGCATCTATTTAGGGATTTGAACTACCAACCTTCCACGCCGGAGCCTAGTGCCTTAGCCACTGGGTCTCGCTGGCGCTGCATGGTTAAATTGCTTTTCTTTTAAATTTTGGGGGAGAATTCCACGCAATAGAATACCAATAGTAAAACGCAATAGCTGTACCCCTAGAAACGAGTGAACAACAAATTTAAATAAAATTATTTTGAGCACGAGGATGTATGGATCAGCATACAAAGTTCTACTGCAAGAAAAGCTGAAGGATTGAATTAAAAAGACGAACTTGGTGAGGGTTAGACATAATTCGAAACGTCTGATTATACGACGGGGTTTTTTTAAATAAGGTCTGAACAATACTGTAAATACCATTAAAATATATTTTTTTCCATATTCTACATACTATTATCTACTTTTCTACATTATTTCCATTTTTGTTCAAACATTTGTCATACCGCTCAACAAGTTTTTAAATTGCGACGTCAAGGAAATCTGCCGTCTGTGAAGAAGCCCAAGCCATGACAGCAGTTTTCACTTCTTCGTCGTCGTTGAACCGTTGACCACCAAGGAACTCCTTTGAGTACCGAAACAAGTGAAAATCACTGGGTGCAAGGTTTGTACTGTAAGGTGGATGATCCAGTTGTTTCCATCCAAAAGACCTGATTAGACCTTGTGTTTGTGCAAAAACATGTGACCTTGTATTGTCATGGAGCAACATCACACCGGAAGACAGTAGGCCACGCCGCTTGTTTTGTATGGCACGCCGCGGCGCCGGAGTTTTCTCAAGGTCACACAATACGGGTCAGAATTGATTGTTGTGCCTCTCGGTATAAAATCCACTAACAAATCCCTTTCATGTTCCAAAAGACATTGCCATGATCTTTCCTGCTGAAATTGTCTATTTGGCTTTCACTCTGGTTGGCGACGATGTGTGTCGCCATTCCATTGACTGTTGCTTGGACTCAGGAGTCATGTGAGACACCCAAGTCCCATCTCCTGTAACGATGTGGTCCAACAATGCATCTGCTTCCTGAATGTATCGAGTCAAAAACGATAAAGCACAGTCCAATCGTTTTGTTTTGTGATCGTCAGAAAGCAGTCTTGGAACCTACCGAGGAGACAGTTTCTGCGAAACAATGCTGTACAAAACTGACCTTTGAAACCTGTGGAAATTCAGTTGATAACTTTGAAATCGTGAATCGTCGGTCCTCTCGAGTTTTGTTGTCCACATCACGAACCAAATTTTCAGAAATCAGAGAAGGTCGGTCAAGGCGTGGCTCATCATGCACATTAACCCGCCCGTCCTTGAACATTCTCACCCATTTTCGAACTTTACTGTCACTCATAGCATTATCACCGTAAACTTCACAAATCTGACGGTGAAGTTCCGCTGCCAAGTTTCTTGGGGATGAACAAAGCTTGTCAGCAGTGATATCCCTTGAATATTTCCTATAGTAGGTCCACAAATGTAATGAAAAAAAAACTGGTCGTTTATTAATTACTGGTTTTTTACATGAAACTTATACGTAAAATGGTAAACCAGAGACTAATTAAAATTATATTCGTAATAAGGTGTTGTTTACTACTGAATTGCTGAAACGCACAACATATTCTGCTTCATAGTGTTCCTCGCCACTGCTTCTCGGTACCCGAAAAACTAAAACGGCTTCGCAAATCTCATTACATACAGGTGTAAGACAATAAGTTTGCAATGTTATCCTGATTCGTCTTTAAAAATGAGAGCGATCCCTAGTAGTGTGTCCCGAATTTGAAACTGCCTGTAGAATTCGAATTTTCTAAATAGCTAGTATGGCAAATACAATATTCCAGGAGTAATTTCAGTGTGAGCAAAAAGGAAATTGTTGATATAAATCTAAACACTTAAGTGGTTATAATATGTATTTAAAGATAAGTCGTCGCCGACGTTTCTAATCCAGGCTGCAATATCAAGTACTGCGATATTAAGTACACGAACAAATACGCTTCTTCCGCCCCTTTTAAAACGTAGCCGTCATGAAGTCGCACGCGATTACGGTTGTTATTTACGACAACAATCAGCACATCTGCATCTTCCGAGTTAATAAACAATTCACGGCAAACCTATTGGGCAATTAAGTTTTATTCCATAAAAGGAATCGAGAGAAAGTTGTCAAAAGTTTCGGTACCGCCTTTTGTATTCCGCTTTTAATCTCGCGCGGCATAAAATTAGATAACTTCAACGAGTTATGTGTAAGACATCAATACTATCTTCCTTGTAAACGCATATGTTACTTCAATCTAATATAATTCGAGCAAGGATCAGAGATCGAGGTTAGTTCCTCGGCAGAATGGAAGATGCCGCGGGGAATTCCCCTAGGGATTTTTCTGGAAAATTTTCGGCCGTCACGGGCGAAGATTTCACTTATTGTTAAGCCGCGTTAACTTCTTATTTGGTTTGCAATATTTCGCGCTCCCAAGATGTAGATTGAAATCGTCATTTTGTACGATGCAGCCAGATTTACCGCTTCTCGAGAAGACTTCTTCAGGAGTCGACAATTACAGCTGAATTTTAATGCAGAGACGGCTAGGTTATCGGGCTCCTTAATTATACTATTTATATCAATTTATAAACCTGTCAATTAAACGCTTTTAAAAATTAAGGCCTGTATCTGTAATTGGATGACATTAAAAAATATCGGAGATGATGGGCAAGTTTCGCGACGCTGCCCGTGTAGAAAAATGTAATAAAAATCAAGGTGCATATTTTTATCGAGGACTACAGGTCTTGATAAATCTTTTGATTATTTATAAAGAAAATTGTAGCGGAGCTAATAGAACTCCCAAAACATGAATGTCCATCTGATTCCAATTAGAAAGTAAAAACATGTTTCAGAATTCGCCTCTAACAGTTCTTGAGTAATTCTATTAACTTTATTTAACTTTTATTAGCTTTGATGTAAAGTGTAGCTTACTTTAACTAACTATTAAGCTTGATTAGTAGTTGCATGTGAATAATTCGTATTCGCCTGTTTTTTAAAATATCGATAGTTTAAATATTTCCGTTACTTCGTGAAAACCCGTTCGAATTATTTTTTAGCTAGGTTTTTAGCTTGATTAGTTTAATACCGTTTAACGACATCAGCATTACATCCCTATGATCGGTATCTATTTTCTTCACTTTCAAGGCTGTTTCAAGCAGGTTTGTTATGATTTTTGCCCGAGAAAGTATTTATATTTATGATGTTATTCTGTAACATGAATTAAATTATTTGTGTATATCCTGAATTACCTACAGTTTCCTATAATTGGATTTGTCGTTTGCTCTTATTACCTTTTAATTTGTAATGAATTGTATCATCAGTTCTCTCATGTTAGTTAATCTTGGCAACATATGAAACTGTCTTTTCGAATCTTTTAAAGAATATTCTGGATATTTCTTTTGGAGATTCAAGGTTCATTTCAGTCACACATTTTATTATAAGGATGACGTAACGTGGCTTGGAGTTGCGTACATTGTGCACAAATCTTAAAAATCTTTCATTAGATATCATTTGAGAATCTAACTGTCATTACAATGGAATCGTCAGTTGATGAATATAAATTGATCATCAATTGGTGGCTATTATTATTTGATCTCTAATACTTGGAAATTGCTGTAATTTACAGTGAACTAACACTCGATAACTTCGAAGCCCTTTAGTCCACCAGGTTACCAATTTACCGGCAGAGGTTCAACACGAGGCTCTTTAGGTATCCTTTCATTATCTGTTCTGGCTATTGGCTGGCTGCTGTGCGTGTATTTATCCTTAAAATTCCTTTAAAGCGCGGTGTTTGTCTAACGTCGTCCTGTTGATTCCTTTCCTGGTTTGTATTGGTACAATTTGGCTGACTACTTCTCCAGACTGTTCATCTATAGTACTAGATTGGAATGCCATTTACGGTTTCTGCAGATTTTCCTCGTAGAGGTTCGAATGCTGTGCCTGTTTTACGACGTCCATTTTATAGACTATTCTAACGTAAAGCTCCTGACTACCTTTTTAGGTTGTCCTCTTGGTGGTACTGGCACGGATTGCCTCCAGGTCTCCTAACGATTTCTGCATTTGGGCTCGTCGTACAACGCTATTTATGTCCCCTTTCTAGCCTTTACTGGCGTTTTTGCTTGTCTGACGGTATCCTCTACTTTCTTTTTTTTCATACATAACACGAAATTTTATTGGTACTTCTACAAGCCTGCTCCGTTAAATTTCAAAGATGAAGTTGCCTGATGGCGCTGGCGCTTTTCATGTGTCGTTTTTCTACAGACTTTCTCTCTAGTGGTGTTGCCGCAGTACTTGCCTAGTAACTGCTGCCAGAAATTCGCTGGTATTGACGAGGGCTTCGTCTGGCAAGTTTTTAAAACATTGTTTTGGTCTGTTTGCCGCAAGTCCTTGTATATTCTCTTTGTGGTTGTTTTTCATACTGGCATTGTTTACTTTTGCTTGTATTGGTGCAGCTAGTGGTTAGTGACTACCCTTAGTTCGTGTGCGGCACCATTGCAAGGTCCCTAGTGGCATAAACATGGAGTTTGTGGGGCTAGATCTTCTAGGGCTTTTGTCTGTATTGTCAAGTCTCTGCAGACTTTCTCTCGTAGTAACTACTGTTTGCTCGTTAGTAGTAGTTACATAGTGACTACCAATACGTTGCTAGAGGGTATTGTCGCAAGCTTCTTAATGGTATTAGTTGCTGACGCGGACAACGTCTTTCCGGTTGCCTTTCCATTGTCTGTATAGGCGCATATCTATCTGAATTGTCTTCGCAGACTGTCCTGATGGTATTGTCACAGATCATGGCTAGTGAGTATCTTCAGGTCGCTAGTGATAGTGTCACACTTTTCTAATATACTTCCTTGAGATGTACTACCTACTTCCTTAAGATGTACTACTTATTACCTTGAGATGTACCACCTACTACTTTAAGATATAATACTTACTACCTTAAGACATACTACCTACTACCTTGATATATAATATCTACTACCTTGAGATATCTACCTGCTACCTCTAAATACACTATCTAACACCTTGATATGTACTACCTACTATCTTGAGGTATATTATCTACTACTTTAAGATGTACCGCCTACCTCCCTGAAATATACTACCTACTACCTTGAGATTATTACCTACTACCTCTAGATATATTTTCTACCACCTTAGATGTACTACCTACTGCCTTGAGATGTATTACCTACTACTTTAAGACGTACCACCTACCACCCTGAGATATACTACCTACTATCTTGAGGTATATTATCTACTACTTTAAGATGTACCGCCTACCTCCCTGAAATATACTACCTACTACCTTGAGATTATTACCTACTACCTCTAGATATATTTTCTACCACCTTAGATGTACTACCTACTGCCTTGAGATGTATTACCTACTACTTTAAGACGTACCACCTACCACCCTGAGATATACTACCTACTATCTTGAG